>JABMCL010000145.1:205000-245000 GCA_018857735.1 Alviniconcha marisindica
CATAGACAGTCCATATTGCCCACAGACAGTCCATACTGCCCACAGACAGGCCGAACAGCTATCAGAATGGCTGTACCGTCAACAGACATGTCGTATCCCCACAGGCGGGCGGTGCCGTCCACATACGGGTACGTGTTGCCTACGTTTTGGGTTGAGTGTTGCTTTACGTCCACAGAAACCGTAGGCTTATTAGGGACGGAAGCCCAGGACGGCCACCTCGACTTTCACACAGCTCCTGAGCTCTGTGCCGCCTACGTACAGGTCGTGCTGCCTATATACAGGTCGTGCTGCCTATATACAGCTGCCTATATACAAGTCGTGCTGCCTATATACAGGTCGTGCTGCCCACAGACAGGCTGTACCGCCAACAGACAGGCTGTACCGCCCACAAACAGGCTGCACCGCCAACAGACAGGCTGCACCGCCCACAGACAGGCTGCACCGCCAACAGACAGGCTGTACCGCCAACAAACAGGCTGCACCGCCAACAGACAGGCTGCACCGCCAACAGACAGGCTGTACCGCCAACAGACAGGCTGTACCGCCCACAGACAGGCTGCACCGCCAACAGACAGGTACCGCCAACAGACAGAGCTGACCGCCAACAGACAGCTGTACCGCCCCAACAGGCTGCACGCGCCAACAGACAGGCGACCGCCACAGACATGCCGTACCACCCAGACAGACAGACCGTACCGCCACAGACATGGCATGTACCGCCCACAGACATGCTCGTACCGCCACAGACTTAGCGCATGTACCGCCAACAGACATGCTCGTACCGCCCACAAACAGCTGTACCGCCACAGACATGCCAGCAGCATACCGCCACAGCATCGTACCGCCCACAGACATGCCGACCGCCACAGACATGCCGTACCGCCACAGACATGCCGTACCGCCCACAGACATGCCGTACCGCCACAGACATGCCGCACCGCCCACACACATGCTGTACCGCCCACAGACATGCCGTAAAGCCCACAGACATGCCGCACCGCCATCAAGCATTCCGTACCGCCAGCAGACATACCGAACTGCCATCAGACATGCCGTACCGCCCACAGACATGCCGTACCGCTCACAGACATGCCGTACCGCCCACAGACATGCCGTACCGCCCACAGACATGCCGTACCGCCCACAGACATCCGTACCGCCACAGACATGCCGTACCGCCCACAGACATGCCGTACCGCCCACAGACATGCCGTACCGCCCACAGACATGCCGTACCGCCACAGACATACCGAACTGCCATCATACATGCCGTACCGCCCACAGACATACCGAACTGCCATCATACATGCCGTACCGCCCACAGACATCCGTACCGCCACAGACATACCGTACCGCCATCAGACATGCCGTACCGCCACAGACATGCCGTACCGCCCACAGACATGCCGTACCGCCCACAGACATACCGAACTGCCATCATACATGCCGTACCGCCAGCAGACATGCCGTACCGCCCACAGACATACCGTACCGCCCACAGACATACCGTACCGCCCACAGACATACCGTACCGCCATTAGGCATACCGTAACGCACAATGACACGCCGTACAACCCACACGCAGGTTGTTCCGCCCAGTACGGCCAGTAGGCCTGGTTGCACGTACAACACGTTTCCAGTTTAAGACGGTGAAAAGCTCGGCAAACAGATCGCAACACTCCAGCTATCGGTAGATTGTACGGGACATTTAAGCTGCATTCCATCAAAGCGATTTTCCGCATGAAATTCAGCTAGGTAAACATGGTGCTTAACGTCCACAGAAACCGTACGGCTTATTAGGGACGGGGAGAAGGGGGGAAGGGAGTATGGAGGTGGGGGGAGAGGGAGATTATATACCTATCGCTACACTGTCAACACCAGAATGACTTCTGTATTAAGATGGGCAGCGATGAGAGCCATTTTAATGTTTCAATAGTAAGTGATGGACAAAGTCACAAGACAGTGTCCACAAACCACAACCTTTTTGAAGAGGAGAGCCGAAGCGGTATCGAACCGAGGTCCTTCCGCTTACCAGCCTAACGCCTTACCGCTAGGCCAAACCGGCTCACTGCAATTCAACTAGTTGTGTAACAGCAACCAAACGATAGGGCGGAAAGTAACTTGGTGTTTTACGCCCAGTCAACCATTACGGTTATATCAGGGGGCGATAGCGCGGACCCACTTATCAGTAATAATAGCAGCGACTACGGTGAGTCAAGTGTGGATGGACTTCAAACTACAGCAGAAGTGGAGTTTAAAAAACAAATCAGTTTGCACTGTAGAGCAAATGTACCCTTTATTGGCAAATTACACCAAAAACAGGAAATCAGATCACTTCCTCGCTACTGGCTGAGTGTTAGAGGCATTCGGGGGGCATCCAGAAGTTCTAGAAGAAGAAAAAAAGTAGCAGAAAAGTAACGAAAATAACACCTGCCCATGCAACACTTCCAAGCAATGTAGCAATTAATACTAGACTGCTGAAGGAACAACGCTTCCAGGCAACGTAGCAATTAATACTGGACTGCTAAAGACGCATCGCATTTGTCAGTTTACAGGCTGGTGGGTATGGCACAGTGCCATGCAGCTGCACACATGGTCGTCATGTGATGCACGTGCAGTCTTCAATGCTTCGATCGGGATGCTTCATTAGCCACTGCACATCAAACTTCAACGAGTTTCGCGCGCACTACACCTACGGCTAAAGTGCTCATGGTCTGGTTCAACCGAAAATGCGTTCCGCTCTGCTCATAGCCTCAGGGCTGGGCCAATCAGAAGGTTGCTGTCATATTTAGCTCCAAGCCTTGGCCAGTCGGAAAATTCCTTTCATTTTTAGCTCAAGGCCTGGGCCAGCCAAAAGGTTCCTTTCATTTTAACATCCGGGCTTGCGTGGCCAATGAAAAGGTTCCTTTCATTTAAACATCCAGACCTGGGCCAATGAAAAGGTTCCTTTCATTTTTAACATCCGGGTTTGCATGGCCAACCAAACGGCTCCTTTTATTTTAAGCTCCAGCTTGAGCCATTGACAGCACGAAGCTTCCCCCCACCACAAGATTATGAAGGGAAATATGGGCAGGTTTGCAGTTTTTTGGGGTCCCCCTAGATTTTTGGTTCCTCCTTCCTTTTCCCCCTTCTCCAGGCATCATCAGTCTTCAATACAATGAAGTTGGAGAGGCGACTGCACTTCCAGCGGACAATCAGAATTGGTTACTTCTGCAAATGAACTCCTAAAACGGGTAACATGCTTTGTAACAGAAAGCAGTTAATTCACGAACTGCGGCAAGAGCCCCGGGTTGACGACGTGACGTCAGACTTACGAATGAGCATGAAACGTTCATGAAATAAAATTATGACCTGACGCCGGGCCCCGTAGCGTAGTGGTTACAGCGCTTCGGAATGCGGGTCGGAAGGTGGTGGGTTTATATCCCCAGGTCGGAAGGTCGTCGGTTCACATCCCATCAGAGTAATGCACTATTTTCAAAGCTGATCGGAGGCTTCCACCCAGAGCTGGGAGTGTTGTGGGCCCAGTGGGAAGGGTGCGACATTCAGCCGAGGTCAATCCACTTCATGGGTGTATATTTGAAGGTGTTGCTCTAATTACTTAACTGACTAGCACCGCAAGTGACGCAGATCCCAGGCCTGGTTAACATATGGGATAACAATGACAATCCCAGGCCTGGTTAACATATGGGATAACAATGACAATTCCAGGCCTGGTCAACATATGGGATAACAACAATCCCAGGCCTGATTAACATACCCTGGTTCACATAACAATGACAATCCAAGGTCTGGTTAACATTATGGGATAACAATGACAATCCCAGGCCTGGTTAACATATGGGATAACAACGACAATCCCAGGCCTGGTTAACATATGGGATAATAATGACAATCTCAGGCCTGGTTAACATATGGGATAACAATGACAATAAGCGTAGTCTGAGGGCCTGTAATGTCGTCTGAAACCAAAATGGACCTCCATAGCACCATCACATAGCATCACTGCGTAATAAACGAATTGTCTTAGCTTATGTTTGGCCCGGTATGCCATGCTTTCGTGGTGACTTCAGTCTCAGGGTTCCCGCCTCTCTCTCGCCCTGACATAACCGTAATGGTTGACTGGGCGCAAAACACCAAGTTACTTACTCCTTGATCTTGTTTGGATACTTTGACACTGTCAGTGACAGGACCACTTCTGGCATATACTTCAACGGGAAGAAACGGGGAGAGCACAAATCCTCCCCCAAACAGTCAAACGTTACAATACAACTAAAAACTCTTTGTTCTCTCTTTAGTTTTGGTCATGAGTCGAGAGGAAGTCTTTCAATTCATATTGCTATAGGTCTATGCAGAGATACTACTGCAAGTGTAGTGTAGTGTCTCTGGTCTATGGCCTATTATATGCATACTTCAGTCAGGCTTCAATTTCTCAACACACACACACACACACACGCACACACACACACACACACACACACACACACACACACACACACACACACACACACACACGCACCACCCAGACAGACTCCCACCGACTGCTTTTGCCTGTAAACACAGTAAGCTGCCCCCAGATTTGACTCATTTCGTGAGCGCGGGTCACGTATAATGTGCACGCTTGCTGTCATTGTGGGGAGACTCATTGCAGACGGCACAGCGAGCATATACAGCCAGCCAGCGGCCTGTACAGCTTTGGGTCAAATCCATACTGCGGCCATGGCTGCTGCTGCATGCTCCCTCTCCCCCCCCCCCACCTCCATACCCCCACCCCCCCATCTCCCCGTCCCTAATAAGCCTGATGATTTCTGTGGACGTTAAAACCATATTTACTTACTTACTTACTTACAGCTTTGGGTCAAATCCATAATGCGGCCAAAGTTGCTGCTGCCTGCTCCCTCTTCCCCCACCTCCATACCCCCTTCCTCCCCCACCCCCCTTCTCCCCGTGTTTCATAAGCCTTATGGTTTCTGTGGGCGTTAAACACCATATTTACTTACTTACTTACAGCTTTAGGTCAAATCCATACTGCGGCCATGGCTGCTGCTGCATGCTCCCTCTTTCCCCATCTCCATACCCCCATCCCCCTTCTCCCCGTCCCTAATAAGCCTTATGGTTTCTGTAAGTAAGTAAACATGGTTCCACAGAAACCATAAGGCTTATTAGGGACGGGGAGAATGGGGGGAAGGGGGTCCGGAGGTGGGGGAAGAGGGAGAGTATATACCTATCGCTACACTGTCACCACCAGAATGACCTACATTAAGATGGGCAGCGATGAGAGCCATTTTAATGTTTCATTAATTGTAAGGGACAAAGTCACAAGACCGTGTCCACAAACCACAACTTTTGAAGAGAAAGGAGAGCCGAAGCGGTATCGAACCGAGGTCCTTCCGCTTACCAGTCTACCGCCTTACCGCTAGGCCAAACCGGCTCTCTAGCTGGTTTCTGTGGACGTTAAACACCAAATATACTTACTTACAGCTTTAGGTCAAATTCATACTGTGCCCATGACTGCTGCTGCATGCAGATAAAAGCTTCAATTATGTTCATGTTGGGAGCATGTGGCGGCGTCGAGACATGTCGTCGTCGACATGCATCACAAAGGCAGAAACGATCGTGCCCAGGGCCGTGGAACGAGTGAAAAGGAAACCGAACCAAAAAGTGCCAACGAGAAGAAGCCAGCGTTGAGCTGGTGCTGAATTGTCGAATGCAGATGTTTGGTAGCGGCGCTCAGGGTTGTCTCCCACCCCACCCCCCATCATCGTTTATTGGTTTGTAGACATAAATTAATAATAATAATAATAATACTACATACATACATACACACATACATACTTTTCTATAGCGCTATTCCCCGCTGAGCGAGCTCAGCGCGCTTACTGACATACATGTACATATACCACTTACATTTACTGGCATGATATACACACAATCACATAATACACACTGCATACTTAACACAATGCACTAATATAAAACAGGTACTTGTAGAACGGTGAACACATTAACTATTCTAAAAACGCAAACACATTGCAATGACATAAAACAGGTACATATAAAGCAGTGTACAAAAGATGCATCCACCCGGACAACCATAATCGACAAAACACCTACATAAAAAATACACATACACATGTAACTCATCGCCCCACTTCTCTCTCTATTCCCCAGATGGCTACCTCTCAGAATGAGACAACTCGGTGCACGCTTACCTATGTGTCGCGATGAAATGAGAGTATCCTATTATGTTTTTGTAAGCGTTCTGGGATCTTACGAGATGGGGCGCCATAAATAATATGTTATCATGTAAACGGTCGGTGGAAGTAGCAGGCTGGAAGTAAGGAACAGCAAACGAGCCACAGCCAGAGGTTCCTGATTTTATTTCTTCTTTTCGGTTTGATGGTACATGCGAGAGGTCGTTGTTATTCCCTCTCGCTTTCTCTCGCGCGCTCTCACTCTGATAGTGACGTCGAAATCACAACACGTAACACATACGTAAAAGATCGAATGACGTACACACACGAAAGAATACTGACAGATCGACACACAGAGTACAACCACAATGTGCAGATACACTCGGTTACAATTATATTATATTATTATAGCTAGAAAAAGGTTTTAGGCATATATTTAAAAAAATGAAAAAAAGGTGGCATCTGGGTGTTCTTCTGACACCGCCCCTAAAATATTTTGAAATACACCACACAAAAGGCAAGAGTGCACGGAGTAGCCTACTGTATGGTTCTTACATCGAGCTGAAAGATAACCTGTTCATGTTTTCCCATGACGATTCGTCCTCAGGTGACCCTATGCGGTTGACAGGACGTTAGAATCCAGTCACTAACCGTGACGATTTCGACTATCATAAGTGACACGTCCACTGTAGTCCACTGTAGGGAGCATAGCTCGGTGGTTAGAATACAGAATACAGAATCTTTCTTGTCTATGATTGTGTATGAATAGAAATTTGCCTTACGATTGCATAAAAGATACAAGTAAAATAACACACAGTATAATAATACATAAAACACAGAGTACTTTATCTTAGACTCTGGACAAACAAATCCGAAACAGTCAACCCTACCAGTTACACGCGTCAACACATGCACTCACAGGTCAAGCATTTTCAACAAATAAAAAAAGTACAACTCATCGAATTCAACCGAAACAGACAAAATACCTACACACGAACATCTCTATTCAGACCAGTACTATCACATAAATAGCACAGAAAACCCTCACATTAAAAGGTAGCAAACTAAAATCACAGGTATCACGCAAAACAGGAACCTAACATACTGACAGGTAGAGCGCCGGACTCGTGATCGAAAGGTCACGGGTTCGAGTCCCGATAGGAGCGGTAGGCGAATTTTCTTCTCCAGGGCCAACTTTCTGTACTGACACCTATTTCGGTGTCCGCTCCACCCCCGTGTTATCGCAGCAACACGTAAACGATCCCGTCAAAGCCCAAAGCCAGTTTCACTGTAGATATTTCGTTAAAAAATTAAATAAAACAAAAACAAAAAACTAAACCCCCATAAAATTAGAATACGAATTGATCCAGTACATCAATTACCGTCCGTCATCTAGCATTCATCCCCTCCTCTACTCTGTTTATCTCCCCTAGCTCTTTTTATGAATTGCCTCCCTTAGGGCGCATGAATGACCTCCCTTGACCTGCGAACGTGATTCAAACTACGGACAAAAGCTCCTAATTAGGAAACCTCTCTTGAGAATTAACCATTCTCAAGGCGAGCCCCTTAGCTGCGGGACTGCTACCGCGAGGACCAACGGAATTGCAGGTCGCAAACAATGGCGTCCCTGGCTCTAGGATTGAGCGTGGACCGGTCAATTCAGCGTTAGGCTCAGTTGTTAGTTAGTTAATTAATTACATGGTATTTAACGCCCAGCCGTCCTTGTTGGTTTATTAGGTCGTCGAGGCACAAGTCACTAGATGACAATTTTCAGTTTCTGATTCATTTACTCACAACAGACGGTCGCTTTGTTTGAAGGGGGTTGGGGGAGGAAGCGGGGGGGGGGAGGGCGGCGGGGGGGGGGGGGGGGGGGGGACTTTAAAGAATCGAGCTAGTACTAGGCTGCACTGTGGCCTGACACTGATATAGAACGACCAGGAGGTATGACTTATATACTGGGCCTGGTACTAATAACTTCACAGTGCATGCGGTCTGACACTGATGGAGAACAACCAAGAGGTATGACATATAATTACTGGGTCTGATACTATTGACTGCACAATGTATGCGGTCTGACACTGATGGAGAACAACCAAGAGGTATGACATATAATTACTGGGTCTGATACTATTGACTGCACAATGTATGCGGTCTGACACTGATGGAGAACAACCAAGAGGTATGACATATAATTACTGGGTCTGATACTACTGACTGCACAATGTATGCGGTCTGACACTGATGGAGAACAACCAAGAGGTATGACATATAATTACTGGGTCTGATACTACTGACTGCACAATGTATGCGGTCTGACACTGATGGAGAACAACCAAGAGGTATGACATATAATTACTGGGTCTGATACTATGGATTGCACAATGTATGCGGTCTGACACTGATGGAGAACAACCAAGAGGTATGGCTTACACCCCGAGTCTGGTACTAATAACTACACAATGCCTGTAGTCTGACATTGATAGAGAACAACAAGGAGGTATGACATATATGACTCCGAACAATGAAATGACACTGTAAACTGGTGCATGGTTGAATGGTGTACACAGAACTTGCGCCGAGACGGCAGCATTTCACGTGGCACCAGCCACAACCAAGATGCGCTACCAGAACACCACCCGTGGATATGAATAATACGCGCTATAAAAGGATACAGTCACTCATTCAGAATCATATGCGACATGTGCGCAGTGAGTCTGCTCGAGAGCAGAGAATAGCGCTATATAAAAGCTATGAATAATAATTATATGCTGGGCCTGATGCTAATAACTACACAATGTCTGTGGTCTGACACAGGAGGTGTGATTAATATACAGGGCCTGGCAATAATAACCGCACAATGTCTGTGGTCCGACATCAAGAATAATCAGGATCTGACATAGTATATGGACCTGGTACAAGTCACCACACAGTGACTGTGGTCTGACATGAAGAATAATCAGGACCTGACATAGTATATGGACCTGGTACACGTCACCACCCAACGCAAGTGGTCTGACATGGAGAATAACCAGGATCTGACATGCAGGCACCTGGTAAAGTCATCACAGTTTCTGTTGTCTGACATACAAAATAACCAGGATCTGATACACAGGCAACTGGTACAAGTCACTACACACTGCGTGTGGTCTGACATGGAGAATAATCAGGATCTGACATATTGTATGAACCTGGTACAAGTCACCACCCAACGCATGTGGTCTGACATGGAGAACAACCAGGATCTGACATTATTATTTGCACATGGTACAAATCATCACACAGTGCCCGTGGTCTGACATGGAAAATAATCAGGATCTGACTTATTATCTGAACCTGGTATAAGTCACCACACAGTGCCTGTGGTCTGACATGGACAATAATCAGGATCTGACATATAGGCATCTGGCACAAGTCATCACACAGTTCCTGTGGTCTTACATGGAGAATAAGGATCTGACATAAATGGGACCTGATACATCACCACACAGAGCCTGTCGTCTGCTACAGAGAAGAACCAGAATCTGACATAAATATGGGACCTGGTACAAGTCACCACCCAATGCCCGTTGTCTGACATGGATAATAATCAGGATCTGACATATAGAGACCTGGTACAAGTCACCACACAGTGCCCGTGGTCAGACAGACGGAATAGCTAGAAGTCTGACTTATTCATCAGGCCTGATAATATATCACCACACAGTGCATAGCGAATTACGTACTAACTGAATATTCTTTGACACGCAAGGGGGGGGGGGGGGGGGGGGAAGAGGGAGGACGATGAGAGGAGAGAGAGAGAGAGAGAAGAGAGAGAGGAGAACTCGACGAGAGAGAGAGAGAGAGAGAAGGAGAGAGAGAGAGAGAGAGAGAGAGAGAGAGAGAGAGGAGAGAGAGAGAGAGAGAGAGAGAGAGAACTCGAACTCGAAAACTTTATTTGACAAGGATTGTAGTTTAGGTTCAGTCAAAAACCTGTCTAACAACTAATCCTTGCTAAGCTACTGATGAGTAGATATAAAAAAAATACAGGCATTATTTATATACATATAGGCATGAATGAGTGAGTGAAATTAAGAGAGAGAGAGAGAGAGAGAGAGAGAGAGAGAGAGAGAGAGAGAGAGAGGAGAGAGAGAGAGAGAGAGAGAGAGAGAGAGAGAGAGAGAGCAACAGAGTCACTGAATGAAGAGACCCATCAAATATTTACATCTCGACATCACTTGCGCCCACTACCTAACCAATGCACCACCCTGATCCATCGATGGGGTGGATGATGGGAAAATGATTAGGTAGGAAAAACCACGCGTGGCGCCCGACGTACTCTCCAATTTCAGCAAATACGAGCTGTGCACTGAAACATTGTGAATTATAGCCGTCTGTGTTGCCTATATATATACATATATATATAGCCAGCTGACCTCGCTGCCGTTCGTATACTCAGCCACAGCAGCCAAATTCCCGGGAGGAAATTAGTTTATAAAAAATAATAATATATAAATCGAGTGTGAACAGAAATTACTGTCCAATTTTCAATAGCACAGCCACCCCCCCCCCCCCCCCCCCCCACACACACACACATCAACTAACTTAAGCCTGAGTGCCCCTGACCCCCACATACACACAGTATAGACACACACACACACACACACACACACACACACACACACACACACACACACACACACACACACACACACAGATTCACAGACAGACACACACGCGCAGATCCACAGACACACACAGTGATTCACAAACTGACAGACAAGGATACAAGGATACAACATGAACCTGCCACCTTATCGCAATGAGTCGGCACCATTTTGAACATTTTGTGTGTGTGATGCGTGTGTGATGTGTGTGGTTTCAATTTGTGGTGGTGTGTGTGTGTGTGTGTGTGTGTGTGTGTGTGGTGTGTGTGTGTGTGTGTGTGTTCAAAATGGTGCCGAATCATTGCGTGTCTGTGGATCTGCGCGTGTGTGTGTGATGCGTGTTGTTTTAATTGTTTAAAAAAGATTATTTGAAATTCATTCTATTTCTACACATACGAAAACAACCCCACCCCACCCTCATTCATCGAAGAAGAGACAGAAACCTGATTGATGTGTGCAGATGTGTGCAGATGACTCGTAGGATGTGTGAAACCCAAACACTCAACTATAATAATTCATTCTGTCAGTTCTGCACTGCAGAGGATATGAAATAACATCAAGAAACAAGTGTTTTTTCTTCTAATTTTTTTTAAAGCTCAAAGTAAACATATACAACAAGGGAATGAACTGGCACAAAATGTCTTTAGAAATTATTGTTCACGTTACTGTACGACCTGTGCCCCGCCCCCGAGAGAGAGAGAGAAGAGAGAGAGAGAGAGAGGGGAGAGAGAGAGAGAGCACTACTTGTCAAAACAAATTCACTCACTGCAAGACTCAACATTGACATGGGCTGAGAGAGAGAGAGAGAGAGAGAGAGAGAGAGAGAGAGAGAGAGAGAGAGAGAGAGAGAGAGAGCACTACCCCCCCCCCCTCCAAAAAACAAAAACAAACAAACCCCAAAACCAAAAAACAAATAAACCACTCACTGCAAGACTGAACGTTGACATTGGCTGTAGGAAAAACGAGTGGTCGAGCAACACACCGGTTTGCACGTGCTGCACGACATTCAGTCTGTCAGACGGACACTGCGAAAAGCTCTCGTAATACTGTTGAAAACGAGCGGTGTGCAAACACACAACAGTCACAGAATGTCGCCATCGTCAACAACGTGGCTTGTGTTGACCTTTACGTTAACTGCACAATTTTACCGACGTCTTTGATCCCAGTTCTCCTCCAGTTTGAGCTGATCCGTAGTTAACTGAAGTTAGAACAACGCCACCACGTGCTTCAGAACAAACTGAACATTTTCAGATTTTTTTTAACCCTGTGTTCGCACCAGCTCGTGGTTTTGACAATGACTCACCAGTTTGCGCGTGGGCGTGTTATATGTCCCGAAACCACCGAAGAAGTGGAGAAAAACAGAAAGATATATTCACGTCGCCCCGGAGACAAATCTCTAGGGTTTTCCCCTCTAGGACAGGAGATACTCTTTCCGGATATGAGGAAGAAATCCTGACGAACGGCCACAGAGTCTGCACGTGTCAACGGATTGAATGCGGTCAGCGTGACATAGTGTGGATCGAGTGAAATGACCGAAGGAAGCTAACCGCCAGTTTTACACGGAAACAACAGTGCGGGGTAAGTCAGCATTATGAGCTTCGTGAATTATTTTCTTTTGTTGTTATTAAGGGTACTGTTTGTATGCTGACCGTGTTAATCTTTACATGCGGCTAGCCATCGCACAGGCCCGACTACCACGTGACTTTAGTTGCTAAATATAGAAGTCGCGTGCACTGTGCTACTACTGCATTCATTCTTCAGTCTGTGGCACAGAGTCGAGAGCACGTCACGCGTTGGTTGAGCGTTACTTTACGTCCACAGAAACCGTAGGCTTATTAGGGACGGGAGCCCAGGACGGCCACCTCGATTTCCACCCAGCTCCTGATCCCTGACGTCATGCCTCTCGAAAGACAACGGTTAAGCACAAACCAGGCGTGCTCACCACATGCACGGGCGACCGTTACGTGCTGGGTTTCGTAAACGCCCCCCCCCCCCCCCCCCCCCCCCTCCCCCCGCCCGAGTACTTTTCGAAGTCAAACTATAAACCGAGCTCTTCTTTGTGTACCAAGCGCATGCAAAAAGCCCACACGCGCACGTTAAAGACCCCGTAGTCTTTGTCAGAGTTCGGTGGACTATGGAAGCACAAAATAACCCAGCATGCACTGAAAGTGTTAGAGCCTTCAGAACCTTGAAGTTGGGCATTATACAGGATAGCAAGGAGGAGATGCTTCGTGTTTTCTTCTTCTTCTTCTTCTTCTTCTTCTTCTTCTTCTTCTTCTCGTATCAGTGTGTTACTGGTATCAGCAGTGATAGGCATTAACCCTTTCACTGCCGTACTTGCCGCACCGTCAGTGGAAAAACGACCAGTGGAAATGCCAAATTTGAACTCATTCAGGCTTTTCCCCTTCTTCGCCTGAGCACGTGAAAGGACTTCTACCAAAATGCACAGTATCGAAAGTAGAGTTGTTGTAGGCTCATCAAGCATACTGTTTGCAGGCGTTTCTGTGTGCACTTTTCAGCCCGGAAAATGTACGAGCTGGGGCAGTTAAGGGGTTAATACTAAGACGCTGGCAACATGCACAGCAACCCGTCGGTTCCATGTCCTCAAAAATAGGCGTAATACGTAATGAGTAAAGATATACACAGGTCATGTCTAAATATAGTTCACATTTAAAATCCATTCAGTCAAAATGTATGCTACAGTTGGTCCTGTTACGAGGGCTAGCCGTGTGTGTATAGTTTTTTAAGTCTTACGTTACGGTTTGAAATGAGTAGGCGGACACAACCGGATGGACCCATTCTGTGTGGAAAGAAGAGTAAAAGGTAGGTCGATCAGGAGCAGAAGGTAAGTCAATCACCAGCAGAAGGTGGGTGAATAATTATTAAGATTTTCATTTATTCTTCATTCCTTTGTTGTTATTAAACCGTCATGGTTGACTGGGTGTTGAATCAAATATATATGTATGTTGTTATTACGGTTTTGTTGTTGTTGTTTTTTTGTTCCGCCAGGCACATCATGTTTCTTCAAAAACATGCTTCTGTCATCACAGTATACCTCTCGCTCACTCATCCGTACACACAGTATTTTAAAAATTTAAAAAGACAAATAATCCAACAACAAAACCGGCAAAAACTAATTCTCGACGGATATAATACTAATTAACTGTATGAGTATGTCCTCGTTAGCTGTAAGAATATATAATTAAATAATGTGTGTGTGTGTGTGTGTGTGTGTGTGTGTGTGTGTGTGTGTGTGTGTGTGTGTGTGTGTGTGTGTGTGCGTGCGTGCGTGCGTGCGTGCGTGTGTGCGTGTGTGTGTGTAGTTTATTACGGTGTTGACTTTACGCCGCTGACCGTATTACGCATTTAGATCATAGTTATTTTTCCGGTTTTATTTTACCCAGAACCAAGGTGATGTTACGTAAGCCTGGCTGTATTATAAATATAGACCCACCCGAACCGAAACCCAGACTCAAGGTGACGTTACTGGAATGGGTCTGAATGAAGCGAATGTAAGGTTAGCCTGTCGAAACGGGGCTGTGTTATAGCCCCGCCTTGTTCCAATTCAAAGGTGTTATACTTATAGTCCCACCCACACTCAAACACAAGGTGATGTTAGAAACGGGGCTGCGTATTAGTCCCATCCATACCCAAACATAAGGCGATGTTAGCGTCAGGGCTGTATTAAAGACCCACCCACACCCAAACACAAGGTGACGTTAGAGTCAGGGCTGTATATCAGTCCCACCCACACCCACACACAAAGTGGACTGTTTTATAAGGCAACCTTGTCCTAAACACAAGGTGAGGTTATACATAGCCTTATACCGAAATGGGGCTAATTATATCCGGAGTCTTCTTAACTTTGCCCCCCCCCCCCCTCCTCCCCCCCCCTTCTTCTGGATATGAGCTCCGCTCGCTAACCCAGTCGGAGAAGCAACAGTGCTCATCATTACACAGACTTGCATTGTCAGACAGTTCGTGTGTTCGTGTGAGATAGCCCCGTTCGTCCTGTCGTCATATTTGTCTCAGCTACACACCTAACCCAGCCCTACCCTTTACACAATTGGAGCAGACAGAAAATGGCCCATTTACCCCGCCAACCTGACAGTGGTCTGTCTGTCGACGTCACTGGAATGAAGTTACCATCAGGCGGACGTTTCAGAAACCAAATTAAACCATCTGTAGTCTCGGAGCTATCGGGAAACAGCTGCGTTCCGTCCGTCGCATGCTTACCCTTAGTTAAAGTCACAACTGGTTTTGCAGCTGAGACGGTCTTCAGACGTTTAGGAGCCGAGTTCATTGTTGGAGCTTTTAACGTTCGCCTTGCCGCTGTGCTGGTAGTTGTATTAGTGACCGACCCCTCACCCCCCACCCCCCACCACCACCCCCCAGACCCATCGCCCCCACCCCATTCTCCCAGCCCCCCCGCTGTTACTTCTAGGAGGTAGGGCTCTATGGAATTTAAAAAAAAAAAAAAAAAAAACACCAAAGAGGGTGCACGTGCATTCACATCTAACCCTAACTCAACCTATAGACACGTTACCGGGTTACGAGGTTGTTAGGCTATAGACACTGAATTGTTAAGGTCGTGCCATTGGTATCATCTGAGCATACAGTAGCTTCCCTTTCTTCTTCTTAGTACATCCTTTTGAAACAGACTTACGAGCATGTGTGTGCTCTCGGGCGCGTGTATCTTGCTGTGTGTGTGTGTGTGTGTGTGTGTGTGTGTGTGTGTGTGTGTGTGTGTGTGTGTGTGTGTGTGTATGTGTGTGTGCGTGAGTGCGTGTTTGCGTGTGTGTTTGTTGTGTGTGTGTGTGTGTGTGTGTGGTGTGTGTGTGTGTGTGTGTGTGTGTGTGTGTGTGTGTGTGTGAGAGAGAGAGAGAGAGAGAGAGAGAGAGAGAGAGAGAGAGAGAGAGAGAGAGAGATAATTCGAAAAAACTATTTTACAAGGATTGTAGAATAGATTCAATCACCTAACACCTCGTCCTTGCTACTAGAGAGAGAGAGAGAGAGAGAGAGAGAGAGAGAGAGAGAGAGAGGAGAGAGAGAGAGATTTGTTTGTTTGTTGTTCTTGTTTTTGTTTTGTTTTGTTGTTTGTTTGTTGTTTCTGTGGCCTATCTTTTCTGTGTTAGTTTTGATCAACCACCAGAGTGTCAGTTCAACTGCTCACTCACTGCGAAATACGGTAGTGTAACAAGACGGGTAGTCAAGTTTGTAATGTAACCGCCCCAACCCACCTAGTACATCCCCGACAAACGACAATTCTCTCTCTCTGTCTCTGTGTGTGCGTCTCTCTCACACACACACACACGCACGCACGCACGCACGCACGCACGCACACACACACACACACACACACACACACACACACACACACACACACAAACACGTGCGCGCGCGCGAGCATACACGCTTTTTGCTGGGACAAAACAAAACATCCTCCCCTCCCCCCCTTCTCCCCCCTGACCCCCCCCCCAACCGTCCTCCCTCCCCCCCCCCCCAAAAAAAAAAGAGAGACTGAAAAAGACCAGTCCTCACTAAACTAGCACACTGGGTGATTACGCGAGTCCGAATTGACCGGCAATGGCCTAAACAGTATGGCGCAAATTTCGGCAAATCGGTACTTGGAAAGCTGGTAGGCTACGCACGCTGCCGACGTGGCATCCCCACCCTCGCCCCACCTTCCCACCCCTCCACCACCCGCCATCCCCATCCCGCCGCCCCTCCAGCAGAGAGCACTCACTCTCTGACTGTCACGCACGCCACGCCATGCCAAGCCTCTTGCGTTGGCCCTGAACCCTGTGGTCTGTCGCTGTTGGGCCGGTGCAAGTGGCCGGAGCGACGGCACGAGGCCGTTTGCGGGTTGATCTGTGGTGATTGACAGGGATGATTGATTCAGGTCTGTAGTACAAGGACGATAACTTGGGTATAATAGTTTGTAGGAAACTTTTGTCGACTTGTCGAAGTCTTTTCCCTTTGATTACAGGTTAGTGGAAAGCTGTGGCGAGTCAGGCACTTTAACGATGGACGTTTTGCATGGTCATCATACCAGCACCGGTACTCTGAAAGTTTACATTACCTGCAGACTGTACTGATACCGGCACAGATGCTCTAACGTTGAAAATAAATGTTCACATGGTAATATCGGCGCCAGTGCTCTAACGCTGAGATTACATGTACACCTACACACAGCGCCAGTACTTTAACGTTGAAATTACATGTACTCCTACACACATCAACACCAGTACCCTAACGTTAAAATTACATGTACACCTATACACATCAACACCAGTACCCTAACGTTAAGATTACATGTACACCTATACACATTAACACCAGTACCCTAACGTTAAAATTACAAGTACATCTATACACATCAGCAAAATATACCCTAACGTTGAAATTACATGTACACTTATACACATCAACACCAGTACCCTAACGTTGAAATTACATGTACACCTATACACATCAGCATCAGTAACCTAACGTTGAAATTACATGTACACTTTATTGACACCAGCATCAATATCCAAGAACTAATTTACTCTAACGTTGAAATTACATGTACACTTTATTAATTGACACCAGCATCGGTATCCAAGAACTAATTAACGTTGAAATTACACGTACATAGTATTATAGTCATACCATCAGAGGCTGACATTACATGTGTAACGTTGACATTACATGTACACTTTATTAATTCACACCAGCGTCGGTATCCAAGAACTAATTAACTTACATAATATTACAGCCATATCATCACAGGTACTCTAACGTTGACTTTACACGTACTCTAAAGTTTAAAGTACATGTACATAATGTTATAGTCATACCATCTAACGCTGACATTATAATTATGTACTCTAAAGTTGAAATTACAATCTCTCTCTCTCTCTCTCTCTCTCTCTCTCTCTCTCTCTCTCTCTCTCTCTCTCTCTCTCTCTCTCTCTCTCTCTATATATATATATATAGATGGATACATAACAGCCGCGGTATCCAAGAACTGTACTGACTAAACCTAACACTGAAATTACATGTACATATTATAGTCATGCCATCACAGGTACTCTAACGTTGAAATTACATGTACATACGTGATAGCCGGTACCTGCATTCAAAAACTAGCTTACTCTAATAATGAACTGAAATAAGATGTACAAATATTGATAGCAGCACCGGTACTCAGGAAATAAATGTTGAAATTACACGTATACATATTAAAACCAGCCCCGGTAAAAAAGAAAAAAAAAAAAAAAAAAAAAAAGAAGAAGAAGAAGAAGAAAGAACACCAACGTTGAAATTGCATGTGCACATAATGTATTGTATGTTGTGTAACATGTACGTATGTATGCATGAATTGTATGTTGTGTAACATGTACGTATGTATGCATGAATTCCTGCATTTGTTTTAGTTTTTTGCTTTAAATAACAATTAAGTTACTATTCGCTTTGAAATGCATTGGACCTTTTTTCTTTTTCTTCTTTTTTCTTTTTAATCTCTTCGTAAAGAAAAACTGAGGTCGAATTTTTGCTGTAATTTTGTTGCTGTTTTGTTGTTGTGTCAAGGTCGTTTTAAAAAGAAATTCTGTCTCTCCATATTTAGTTTAAAATCAGAAACATCTGAAAAGACTTGAAAACAAAAATAAATTAAAAAACAACAACAACAACAATGAAGTGAAAGGCAACAAGCAACTATACACCGGGGCTCTATCAAACCTGATGCTTTGCGATGCCACGAAAACATAAAAACGCTGACTATTAAGTTAACGTCGTGTGCGACATCAAAGCGATATAGAGTTGGGGGAACATGGGCTGTGAACGGTGATTACCAACGGACGGCCTAACCGCCGTGTCAAAGGAGAGAGAAAAGAAAAGCAAAGCGGAGAGAGCGACAAGAAAATTGCAAGCCACTGATGACACTCATCAGCAGCATGATCAAAGAGGAGAGCGAAAGTCTGGCAGTATCCGCCCAGGCCGATGTGGTGGCGGTGTTTGCTCGGCCAAACCCTCGCTATTAAAGGGGAGAGCGGAAGACTGGCAGAATACGGGCCGATGTTTGCTCGGCCAGCCCTCGATATTAAAGGGGAGAGCGGAAAACTGGCAAAAGTTACAGTTTGTCCCTAATATGTCAACCCGACGTCCGAGGACATGAAGCCCCACATCATCATCACTGGCAAAATACAGGCCGGTGTGGTGACGTTGTTTGGTCGGCCAGCCTTCGCTATTAAAGGGGAGAGCGGAAGACTGGCAGAATACAGGCCGGTGTGGTGACGTTGTTTGCTCGGCCAGCCCTCGCTGTTAAAGGGGAGAGCGGAAGACTGGCAGAATACAGGCCGGTGTGGTGACGTTGTTTGCTCGGCCAGCCCTCGCTGTTAAAGGGGAGAGCGGAAGACTGGCAGAATACAGGCCGATGTGGTGACGTTGTTTGCTCGGCCAAACCCTCGCTATTAAAGGGGAGAGCGGAAGACTGGCAGAACACACATGGTTCAGGAGCTGTGTGAGAGTCGAGGTGGACGTCCTGGACTGTCCGTCCTAACGAGCCTTCTGGTTTCTGTGGACGTAAAGATTTATTGCACCGTGCTTCGGCACTGGTCACAACTTGTCCCTAATATGTCAACTGACATCTGAGGACATAAAGCATCACTTCATCATCATCATCATCATCATCATCATCATCATCACTGGCAGAATGCAGGCCGATGTTTGCTCGGCCAGCCCTCGATATTAAAGGGGAGAGCGGAAAACTGGCAAAAGTTACAGTTCGTCCCTAATATGTCAACCCGACGTCCGAGGACATGAAGCCCCACATCATCATCACTGGCAGAATACAGGCCGGTGTGGTGACGTTGTTTGCTCGGCCAGCCCTCGCTGTTAAAGGGGAGAGCGCAAGACTGGCAGAATACAGGCCGATGTGGTGACGTTGTTTGCTCGGCCAACCCTCCCTACCGAAGGGGAGAGCCATGGACCTAGCGGAAGACTAGCAGTGTCCCGGCCGATGTTTACTCGGCCAGCCCTCGCTACGAAAGGGGAGAGCGGAAGACTGGCAGAATACAGGCCGATGTGGTGGCGACGTTTGCTCGGCCAAACCTCACTACGAAAGGGGAGAGCGAAGGACTGCCAGTATCCCGGCCGATGTTTTCTCGGCCAACCAGCCCTTACTACGAAAGGGGAGAGCGGAAGGCTAGCAGTATCCCGGCCGATGCTTGCTCGGCCAACTCACGCTATTAAAGGTAAAGTAAACATGGTGCTTAACGTCCACAGAAACCGTAAGGCTTATTAGGGACGGGGAGAAGGGGGGAAGGGGGTATGGAGGTGGGGGAAGAGGGAGAGAGATATACCTATCGCTACACTGTCACCACCAGAATGAATCCTGCATTAAAATGGGCAGCGATGAGAGCCATTTTAATGTTTCAGTAGGAAGTGATGGACAAAGTCACAAGACAGTGTCCACAAACCACAACCTTTTTGAAGAGAAAGGAGAGCCGAAGCGGTATCGAACCGAGGTCCTTCCGCTTACCAGCCTAACGCCTCACCGCTAGGCCAAACCGGCTCACCTATTAAAGGCATGGACCTATGCATATATAGGTCCATGATTAAAGGGGAGAGTGGAAGACTGGCAGAATTCAGGCCGATGTGACAGCGATGTTTGCTCGGCCAACCCTCGCTACGAAAGTCGGGCAGTATCCATCCAGGCCGATGTGATAGCGATGTTTACTCGGCCAACCCTCGCTACGAAAGTCGGCAGTATCCATCCAGGCCGATGTGATAGCGATGTTTACTCGGCCAACCCTCGCTACGAATGTCTGGCACTATCCATCCAGGCCGATGTCATAGCGATGTTTACTCGGCCAACCCTCGCTACGAAAGTCTGGCAGTATCCATCCAGGCCGATGTGATAGCGATGTTTGCACGGCCAACCCTCAATACGAAAGTCTGGCAGTATCTATTTCGGCCGATGTGATAGCGATGTTTGCACGGCCAACCCTCGCTGCGAAAGGGGAGAGCGGAAGACTGGCAGAATTCAGGCCGATGTGATGGCGATGTTTGCTCGGCCAACCCTCGCTACGAAAGTCTGGCAGTATACATCCAGGCCGATGTGATAGCGTATAATTATGTTTGTACGGTCAACCCTCCCTGCGAAAGGGGAGAGCGGAATTACGACTGCCAGTATTGTAGCCGATGTGGTGGCGATGTTTGCTCGGCCAACCCTCGCTACGAAAGGGCAGAGCGGAAGACTAGCGGTATCCCGACCGATGTTTGCTCGGCCAACCCTCGATGCGAAAGTCTGGCAGTATCCATCCAGACCGATGTGATGGCGATGTTTTTTCTCGGCCAACCCTCGCTACGAAAGTGGAGAGCGGAAGACTAGCAGTATTCTAGCCGATGTGATGGTGGTTGCTTGCTGGTCCAACTGACAGGATCCAGGCCGATGTGATGGCAGTGTTTACTGGGTCAACCCTCGCTACCAAAGGGGAGAGCCAGAGAGTGTCTGCATGGACTCGGGCCGATGTAATGAGTACGTTGGCTGGGACAACCTTTGCTACCAAAAGCGAGAGCCAGAGACTGGCAGCATTCAAGCCAATGCAGTGACAGTGTTTGCTCGGACAACCTTCACTACCAAAGGGGAGAGACGCAGACTGGCAGTATTTAAGCCAGTAGATGTTTGCTCGGCTAACCCTCTCTACCAGAGGGGAGATCGAGGCTCATACTGGCAGTTTTCAAGCCAATGTTATGACGATGTTTGCTCGGCCAAACCTCGCGACCAAAGGGGAGAGCCACACTGGCACTATTTAAGCCAGTAGATGTTTGCTCGGCCAACCCTCGCTACCAGAGGGGAACACCATACTGGCAGTATTTAAGCCGATGTAATGACGATGTTTGCTCGGCCAAACCTCGTGACCAAAGGGGAGAGCCACACTGGCACTATTTAAGCCAATAGATGTTTGCTTGGCCAACCGTCGTACCACAGGGGAACGCCATACTGGCACTATTTAAGCCGATGTAATGACGATGTTTGCTCGGCCAAACCTCGCTACCAAAAGGGAGAGCCACACTGGCAGTACTGAAGCCAGTAGATGTTTGCTCGGCCAACCCTCGCGACCAAAGGGGAGAGTGGAACACTGGCAGTATTTAAGCCAATGTAGTGACGAGGTTTTCTCGGCCAACCCTCGCGACCAAAGGGGAGAGCCACCCTGGCACTATTTAAGCCAGTAGATGTTTGCTCGGCCAACCCTCGCGACCAAAGGGGAGAGTGGAGCATTGGCAGTATTTAAGCCAATGTAGCGACGATGTTTTCTCGGCCAGCCCTCGCTACCAAAGGGGGAGAGCCACATACTTGCAGTATTTAAGCCAACGTAATGACGATGTTTGCTCGCGATACCAAAGGGGAGGGCCACATACATGCAGTATTTAAGCCAATGTAATGACGAGGTTTGCTCGGCCAGCCCTCGCTACCAAAGGGGAGAGGGGAAGACTGGTAGGATCCAGGCCGATGTGATGACGATATCTACAGCTCTGCCAACGCTCGCTGTTAAAGGGGAGAGCGGAAGACTGGCAGGATCCAGGCCGATGTGATGACGATATCTGCAGCTCTGCCAACGCTCGCTGTTAAAGGGGAGAGCGGAAGACTGGCAGGATCCAGGCCGATGTGATGACGATATCTGCAGCTCTGCCAACGCTCGCTGTTAAAGGGGAGAGCGGAAGACTGGCAGGATCCAGGCCGATGTGATGACGATATCCGCAGTTCTGCCAACGCTCACCACACACACACACACACACACACACACACACACACACACACACACACACACACACACACACACACACACACACACACACAAAGGGGAGAGCCACAGACCCAGACCGATGTAATGACGATGTTTGCTCGGCCAATCCTCGCTGAAAGACTGTCAGGATCCGGGCCGATGTAATGAGGATGTTTGGTCGGCCAATCCTCGCTGCCAGCGGGGAGAGCCGGAGACTAGCAGCACTGAAGCCGATGTAATGACGATGTTTACTCGGCCAACCCTCGGTCGCAAAGCCTGTCACTTTTCATGATAGCATCCACTGACCATACGGCGGTTATTACTGTCATTTCTAAGCTATGGACTGCGACCGCCGAGACCTCTCCGTTTAGGAATCGGTCAGTGGAAACACTTCACGATCTCTAGAGTAGTGGAAGGCCTATTTTATCGAGCCAAACTTCGTTTTGGTTAGTTGGCATTTTTTCCTCTTTTTTTTCTTTTCTTCTTTTCTTTGGAAATGCAGTCAAATATTGACCTTACTCTTGATGAAAAATAGGAGTAAAATTATCTTAGGGGTCCCGAGCGCTTCTGTGGTCTATATGTGTGTGGAGGTGGTACGGAGTGGAGGATGGGAGGGGGGCACTGGTCAATAATGATGTTTTTGCTGGACATTAAGACTTTGGTTAAGAGAGTGACGGGTGGAACTGATCAATATTGATGTTTTATAGAACAGAAGTTTGGAGTCTTGCACCATGAAGGCTTTGGTGTCTTAATGCACCATCAGGGCTTTGGTGTCTTGCATCATCAAGGCTTTGGTATCTTGCACCATCACGGCTTTGGTGTCTTGCACCATCAATGCTGTGGTGTCTTGCATCATCAAGGCTTTGGTGTTGCACCATCAAGGCTTTGGTGGCTTGCACCATCAAGGCTTTGGTGTTGCACCATCAAGGCTTTGGTGTTGCACCATCAAGGCTTTGGTGGCTTGCACCATCAAGGCTTTGGTGTGCTTGCATCAGCTCAGTCAGTTGCAACTCCGTATCATGATTAGGTGGGCGTTTCCCCGTTAGTGTCAGTGCGCATGTTTTGTGTCTGAAGCTGCTTAGTACCGGCGCATGTGCAATAATATTACAAAGGAGATAATGCTGATTAACATCATTTCGTCTGCAAGTTGGACATTAAAGTAAGGGTGCGCAGTTTAGGGGAACACCGACTAGTGTCAAGAGGAAGCGGGTGGTGGTGGGGGTGCAGTATTGATGTTCTTTAGGACGGTAAGTGTACGTAGGTGAGGGGGTATTGATCAGTATTGATTTAATACTTAATATATTTAATACTTAATACACTACACTTTAAGAGCGTGTAGCTAAACTCAGCGTGCGCGCGCGCGCGCGCGCGTGTGTGTGTGTTTGTGTGTGTGTGTGTGTGCGCGCGCGCGTGCGTGCGCGTGCGTGCGTTCCTGCGTGCGTGTGTGTGTGTATGTGTGCATGCGTGCGTGCGTGCGAGCGTGTGTGTGTGTAGTGTGCGTGCGCGCGTGCGTGCGTCCGTGCGTGCGTGTGTGTGTGCGGGGGAGGGGGGGTGGGGGTGGGGGGGGTGTATGTGTGTGTGTGTTTGTGTGCGTGCGCGCGTGTGTATGTGCATGTGCATGTGTGTGTGTGTGTGTGTGTGTGTGTGTGTGTGTGTGTGTGTGTGTGTGTGTGTGTGTGTGTTCATCGATTCTGATGTTTCACAGGACATTTAGAGTGTGCAGCTAAAGGGGAGAGGCATTGATCGATCGTGATTTTGTTTCGGACATGAAGAGAGTGCAGTTAGAGGGATGAGACATTGACCGATATTGATGTTTTGTTGAACATCAACAGAGTGTAGTTAAAGGGAGAGGATTGATCGATAGTGATGATGTTGTTTTTTGACGTCAAGAGAGGGTAGTTGAAGGGGAGAATGCATTGATCGATAGTGATGGAGTGTGTGTGTGTGGTTGTGTGTGTGTGTGTGTGTGTGTGTGTGTGTGTGTGGTTTGTGTGTTTGTGTGTGTGTGTGTGTGTTCTTTCTGACACCAAGAGAGTATAGTTAAAACAGAGAGGCAGTGACCGATATTAATGTTCTGTATGGACATGAAGAGACTGTAGTTAAACGGGAGAGGCGCTGGTCGATAGTGATTTTATTTGGGACATGAAGAGAATGCGGTTAAAGGGGTGAAATATCGATCGAGAGTGATTTAGTTTTTGACGTCAAGAGAGTGTAGTTGAAGGGTGGGGGTGCATTGATCGATTGTGATGGGGTGATGTTTGACACCAAGAGAGTGTAGTTAAAGGGTGGACGCATTGATCGATATTGATGTTTCATTGGACATCAAGATAGTGTAGTTAAACGAGAAAATCATTGATCGATAATGATGTTTTATTGGACATTAAGAGTATATTTAAAGCGAAGAGGCTTTGATCGATAGTGATGTTGTATTGGACATTAAGAGAGTGCAATTAAAAGGGAGAGGCACTGGTCGATAGTGGTTTCATTGGACATTAAGAGAGTGTATAGTTAAACGGGGGGAAGCATTGATTTATACTGATGATGTTTTGAGACACGAAGAGAGTGTATATTATAGTTAGAGGGAAAGAAGCATTGGTCAATACCGGGGTTTTGTTTGACATTAAGAGAGTGCATAGTGAAACGGGGGGAAGCACTGCTTTATATTGATGATGTTTTTGGACACGAAGAGAGTGTATACCGTTAATGGGGAAGAGGCATTGGTCGATATTGGATTTTTATTGGACATTAAGGGAGTGTATAGTTAAACGGGGGAAGACACTGATTTATACTGATGTTTTTGGACATGAAGAGCGTGTATAAATACAGTTACAGGGGAAGAGGCATTGGTCGGTATTGATGTTTTACTGGACATTAAGAGAGTGTAGTTAAACGGGAGAGGCATTGGTCGATAGTAATGTTTCACTGGACATAAAGAGAGTGTAGTTAAAGGGCAGAGGCACTGATTTATATTGATGATGGTTTTGGACATGAAGCGAGTGTATATATATGCAGTTAGAGGGGAAGAGGCATTGGTCGATATTGATGATTAACACATCAAGAGAGTGTAGTTAAACGAGAAAATCATTGATCGATAGTGATGTTTTATTGGACATTAGGGGAGTGTAGTTAAAGGGGAGAGGCACTGATTTATATTGATCTTTTTGGACATGAAGAGAGTGTATATAGGTAGAGGGGAAGAGGCACTGGTCGATAGTCTTTGTTGTACATTAAAAGAGTGTCTTGAGGGTAGAGGCACTGATTTATATTGATGATGGTTTTGGACGAGGGGACGAGGCATTGGTCGATAGTGATGTTTTGTTGGACATTAAGAGAGTAGCTGAAGGCAAGAGGCAGGGGCACTGATCAATATTAACGTTTAGAGGACATGATGAATTCATACTACAGGGCATACACAGAATCGGGGCTTCAAAGTTTAAAAATAAAATCAATATGGATGTTTATGCAGGGTATTCGAGGTGTCCCGAATATGAACTGCAAAATCACAAAGAAGACACCCCCCCCTACCACCAGCACCCGAGCTGGACCGACGTTGTTTTTTTTTTACCTCCGTTCCCCGTGAGAGAATTGACCAGTGCAACAGGCTACATTATTCGCTACTGGTGTTTTTAAACTCACACCGTTCTATTTGGTACCCCTCCCCCTCCCCCTCCCCCATCACCCGCCCCACCACACTTCATATCCATCACCCCGACCTAGGTCACAGGGATGCATAAAACGGACTCATGTCGTCCCCCCACCCAACACAAACATACACACTTTTTTCTGTCGTTTTTTCCCTCTTCTTCATTTCTCAGTTTTTTCCCCTTCTTGTTTCTTCCCCCCCCCCCCCCCCCTTTTTTTTTTAAATGCTCGGCAAAATTGACAGTGAAGTGCAGGAAATCGAAGACGAACCTCTCCCCTGTGTTTTATTACTTGAAGCAAATCGTCTGTGTTAAAGACCGAAAGAGCCACAACCTCCTCCCCCCCCAAACTCTCTCCCCTGCCCCCCCCCCCCCCACCTCCTACCCCCCACCCCCACACACATCTATTCCCCCCTTTTTTCCGTCGGTGCTTTTAGTTTCTTCACAGGACGACGACTTCCGATGTACCAGAAAAGATTGCCTTCACACGTTTTGTGAACTTTTTCAGAGTCAAGAAGCCGAGCAGGTTGAGTTCGGTTTGGTTTTATAATGGAGAGAGAGAGAGAGAGGGAGAGAGAGAGAGAGAGAGAGAGAGAGAGAGAGAGAGAGAGAGAGGGGGGGGGGGGAGAAGGGGAGAGAGAGAGGGAGAGAGAGAGGAGAGGGAAGAGAGAGAGAGAGGAGAGAGAGAGAGAGAGAGAGAGAGAGAGAGAGAGAGAGAGAGAGAGAGTCGAAGTTGAGCGAACATTTTGACACATATTCGTTACTATATGCGATGTGCCCGTTGTTATATACAGAGAGAGAGAGAGAGAGAGGGGGGGGAGAGAGAGGGGAGAGAGAGAGGGAGAGAGAGAGGAGAGGGGAAAGAGGAGAGAGAGGGGAGAGAGAGAGAGAGAGAGAGAGAGAGAGAGAGAGAGAGAGAGAGGAGAGAGTCGAGAGTCGAAGCGAACTTTATTTGACACATATTCGTTACTATATGCGCATGTGCCCGTGTTATATTACAGAGAGGAGAGAGGAGAGAGGAGGGGGAGGGAGAAGGGGAGGAGAGAGAGAGAGGAGAGGGGAAGAGAGAGAGAGAGAGAGAGAGAGAGAGAGAGAGAGAGAGAGAGAGAGAGAGAGAGAGAGAGAGTCGAAGTGAAGCGAACATTATTTGACACATATTCGTTACTATATGCGCATGTGCCCGTGTTATATTACAAGAGAGAGAGAGAGAGAGGGGGAGGGGGAGGTAGAAGGGAGAGAGAGAGAGAGAGAGAGAGAGAGAGAGAGCAGAGAGAGAGAGAGAGAGAGTTGAAGTGAAGTGAACTTTATTTGACACATATTCGTTACTATATGCGCATGTGCCCTGTTATATTACAGAGATGAGAGAGAGAGAGAGAGAGAGAGAGATGGAGAGAGGAGGGGGGGTAGAAGGGGAGAGAAGAGAGAGAGAGAGAGAGAGATGAGGAGAGATGAGAGAGAGAGAGAGAGAGAGAGAGAGTTGAAGTGAAGCGAACTTTATTTGACACATATTCGTTACTATATGCGCATGTGCCCGTGTTATATTACAAGAGAGAGAGAGAGAGGAGAGAGAGAGAGAGAGGGTAGAAGGGGATGAGGGAGAGAGGGAGAGAGGGAAGCGGGAGAGGAGAGAGAGGAGGAGAGAGAGAGAGAGAGAGAGAGAGAGAGGAGAGGAGAGGGAGAGCGGAGAGAGAGAGAGAGAGAGAGAGAGAGAGAGAGAGAGAGAGAGAGAAGAGAGAGAGAGTCGAATCGAAGCGAACATTATTTGACACATATTCGTTACTATATGCGCATGTGCCCGTGTTATATTACGAGAGAGAGAGAGAGAGAGAGAGAGAGAGAGAGAGAGAGAGAGAGAGAGAGAGAGAGAGAGAGAGAGAGAGAGAGAGAGAGGGGGGTGGAGGGTGGGGGTGGAGAGAGTCTTTAAGTACGCACATCTAGCAATATATGTATTGCTCTCTTGTATCACAGAAAAAAAGACACAAAGCGAAGCATCTACCGTAAATTCTTTATTTCAGGAGCAGATTCATGACACTCTCAAGTACAGTTCCCCAATGCCAAACAACATACACATGTTTACAAAGTGAACACTAGCATGCAACACAACAATTTATCGTGCCCTAGTAGTACCGACTCGAGAGATCTCCAGACAACGACACTCTAACGCTAACGGTGTGTGATGACGACACTTTCACTTCCATGTGTACGCAGTGCCTGAATTAACTGAGCCACACGTACATATAATTATTTGGTATTTTAACCCCGTCACTGCCCCAGCCTGTAAAATTTCCAGGTTGAAAATTGCGCACATACACGCCTGCAAACAGTGTATTTGATAGTCCTGTAACAAATTTACTTTCAGTACTGTGCGTTTTGGTAGAAATCCTTTCACGTGCTCATACGAAACGGAGAAAAAAGCCATGATGATTTCCAATTTGGCACTGTCAGTGATCGTTTTCCGAGTGACGGCGCGGCAAGCATGGCAGTGGAAGGGTTAAATACTCGTGGTTGAGAAACATGCTGAGCCTTTTTGCAGCTTTGACAATCGAAGGAAGTAGGTTTATAATTACTATATACACAGGCCGGGGCTCTCTTCGTACTCCGGCACACTGTAAGCTGCAATCACGTAACCATAGTAGTCTCCCGTTGAGGGACTCTCAAGCAGAAGAGGCAGAAGAAGTTCAAAATCTGGTATGGAAGTCCAAAATTGCCAGAAGTAGAGGAATTGGGATCCGATTTGCATTCGATCGCCGCTGCACTCGTTGCTAAGTGGCACAGTGGAAACATCCTTCGTGGAAAGTCAGAGTTGCTTGCGGTTCGAGTCCAAAACGCCTTTGTCTTAAATGTCCTCAGGCGTCGCAGCATTGTGAATATGTCACTGTATTCTGAGTCGTCATTTGGTTTAATGCCCATAGGCGTCACAGCATTCTGAGTTGTTTAATGTCCAAAGGCGTGACTCTTTGGGAGTCAAAGTCATTTATTTAGTGTCCTCAGACGTCACTGCGTGTATTTTGTGTAAAGTCACGGTGTATACGCTAAGGCTAAGGTGTTACTGTGTTGGGAATCAAGTCATTTATTCAATGTCCTCAGACATCATTGTATCCTTTGTAAAGTCACGGTTTATATGCTCAAGACTAAGGCATTACTGTGTTGGGAATCAAGTCATTTATTCAATGTCCTCAGACATTGTATTCTTTGTAAAGTCACGGTTTATATGCTCAAGACTGTGTCGCGTTACCGTGTTGGGAATCAAGTCAATTAATTAATGTCCTCAGACGTCACTGTATTCTTTGTAAAGTCACGGTTTAAAATGCTCAGACGTCACCGTGTCGTTCGTCACGTTATTGATTTAATATCCTGAGTCATCGCCGTGTTGAGTCAACACATGTATAATGTCTTTAGGCGCCACAGTATAATCCTGAAGTCAACATATTATTTTAATATCCTATATCACTGTGTCGTGAGTTTGATCTTTGCCTCGTCCTCATAGAGTCCTGCTCTACCCGTGCTTCGTCCTTTGGTCCAAGCCAGTTCTGCCTGTCTGTGTTAAGGCTTAAAGCGTTGATTGAACCATACAGTATCATCACTCAAGGGTAACTCGGATCATTTTAACCATACAACACATACACAGACAGACAGACAGACAGACAGACAGACAGACAGACAGACAGACAGACAGACAGACAGACAGACAGACAGACACACACACACACACACACACACACACACACGAACACACGCGCACACACACACACACACACCACACACACACACACACCACATACACACACACACACACACACACACACACACACACGCACGCACGCACGCACGCACGCACGCACAGACAGACAGACAGACAGACAGACAGACAGACAGACAGACAGACAGACACGCACGCACGCACGCACGCACGCACGCACGCACGCACGCACGCACGCACGCACGCACGCACGCACGCACGCACACACACACACACACACACACACACACACACACACACACACACACACACACACTCAAGATGGCAACGCTGACGGTGTTGTTTTCGCCATACAGCACACATGTGTAAGGCTGATGATGCCGGGTCGCAAACCCACACCCCCACACCCCACCCAACCCCCACCCGAGACACAAATAAACATAGACGAAAACGCTATCCCGATCGTCACAACAAAGACGGTGGCAAGATCAAACAGATCATTATTTTACTGACAGTCTGCCTCTAGAAAAAAGAGAAGAAAAAAATCAAAAAGAAATCCGTCTGTTTTGAAGGGACACCACCTTTTTACGATAGGTGATAATTATAAATACTTTTTATTTTATTTTATTTTATTATTTCGCTTATTGCGTCTTGTGAGTCGGTGAGAACTGTGGCGTGAACCAGACAGACACGACGGGACGATTTTATTCAGACAAAAGCGTCTGTTTTTACATGTTGTTTATATACAGCAACTTGATAATTATATCTTGTCCTATCACTGGACGCAGCAGATGAAGGCTGTCATGAATGGACAGTCATTCACAATCCGGTGAAACAGACACGCGAGCGCACGCGCACATACTCACACGCACGTACACAGACCGCACACTCACACACACCACACATTCACACACACACACCACAAATGCACTCACTTGCACACACACACACACACACACACACACACACACACACACACACACACACACACACACACACACACACACACACACACACACACACACACACACACACAGAGCTGTAAAAGAAAAGAGAAAAAAGTGTGGAGAAATAAAAAGCCTTGATGGAACATATCTGATATTTACACCCCATGAGTGTTATCTTCTACCTTGTACAAATATATTTATAACCCACAGAGCAAACATATAACACATTCTAAGAGAATAAACATCTACCTTAAATGTATTTAACTTGCATCCAACAAATCGGTAAACATCGATCTTAACCAATGTATATCGTACATACTAGTAGAGTAAACATCATTTGTTGTTTCGCACAAATGAATACGTGAAAGAGTACAACAACTGCAACAAAAGTGAGAAAGATGACGGCCTTGATCGTCATGACAAAAGACTCGAGCGCATTAAGAACAAATTAAACCACAAATTAGCAGCAATTAATCAAAGACAGCATGTAATGTAACTGGACAGGAAAACACATAGTTCAACCAAAAAACCAAAAGGTTATTTCGCTTCTCATCTCATTTGTCATCGTTTAACTGTTGTTTAAGTGTCGTTTGTAGCTTAAGAAAGGGGATTACCCCGAACATTTGCAGGTTGTGTATTTGTGTCCTGATAAATAAGCATTCTTTTGAGCCTTTCATGCATCGCCCTGATATAACCGCACCGGTTGACTGGGCGTAAAACACCAACTTACTTACTGAACCTTTTATGTGTCTGGAGCATGTAATGTGTAACAACAAAAGTCAGAGCGTAAGAGTACGGTTAACTCACAACAAAGGACATTACTAAGTACATATCCAGTTTAGACAAAGGTATAACCAAAAGAGTAAACGTCCGTCTTAAAGAAGTATATATATATATATGACCACATAGTCAGCATCTGTCCAAACCGAATGTATGTCACATACATAAATATATAACGTGGTGTAATGTATGTCAGGTTACACAGGAGTAAATGTCTTATTTAAACACAAGCGCCATTGTTACGGGGTGGGGATATTGTGGTAGGAAGTTCAACGTAGCGAGGGAGCAACGAGTACCAGTGCGTAATCTGCTCTGTGGTTTTTGTTCTTAAACAGATCTCTGTGGTGGACGACATTCTTAGACCACCGCCAGTCAATCTCAACCTTGAGTTTCAAGCAATTAGTCACTGTCGGAGATCGAGTTTCTCTCTGTGGTGGACGACATTCTTAGACCACCGACAGTCACTCTCAACTTTGAGTTTCAAGCAATTAGTCACTGTCGGAGATCGAGTTTCACGAAAATGCTAAAATATTCCACTTCAGCTGTTGCTGCAAACTTCTTGTCTTCGTTTTAATGTCCGAAATCTTGAAGCACTCTAACTTGAGAAGCTTTGAGTGCAGAATCTACCTCCAGGTCAAACTAGGAAAAGAGGCAATTTTGGGATTCTGGGGGGAAAATTGAAACTGGACCAAAAGGTGGTTGCATTTGCAGTGATGTAAAGCTCAGTCAGACTCGATATTTATCTTAATAGCTACAGCAATAGACGGCTAGGCTGTGTGTGTAGTGGTGTCAGTTAGGTTGCCACCAGTATCCATACCAACTAGCGGTAGCAACAGAAGGTTGCATGATTGTGATGATAGTGGCGTAAAGGTTGGCGTCAATCTCCATACTGACTAGCGATAGCAACAGAGGGTTGCATGATTGTGTATATAGCGGTGTAAAGGTTGCCACCAGTCTCCATACTGACTAGCGATAGCAAGAGCAAGTTGCATGATTGTGTAGTGGTGTCAAGGTTGGCGTCAGTCTCCGTACTGACTAGCGACAGCAACAGAAGGTTGCATGATTGTGTAGTGGTGTAAAGGTTGGCGTCGGTCTCCATACTGACTCGTGGTAGCAACAGAAGATTGCATGATGGTGTATATAGTGGTGTAAAGGTTGGCGTCAATCTCCGTACTGACTAGCGATAGCAACAGCAAGTTGCATGATTGTGTATATAGTGGTGTCAAGGTTGGCGTCAGTCTCCATACTTACTAGCGACAGCAGCAGAAGGTTGCACGATTGTGTATGTAAGTGGTGTCAAGGTAGGCGTCTGTCTCCATACTGACTAGCGATAGCAACAGAGGATTACGTGTTTAGTGATGTCAAGGTTGGCGTCAGTCTCACTGACTATGTGTAATGGTGCAGTGGTTGGCGTCATTCTCCATACTGACTAGCGATAGCAACAGAGGGTTGCGTGTGTAGTGCTGTCAAGGTTGGCGTCAGTCTCCTTACTGATTTAGTGACAGCACAAGTGGGTTTGCTTGTGCCGGGAGGTGTAAAGGTTGGCGTCAATCTCCATACTGACCTGGCTACAGCAACGGAGGGTTGGTTGTATGTGGTGTGGTGTAAAGGTTGGCGTCTTGTATGTGTGATGGTGTAAAGGTTGGCGTCAATCTCCATACTGACCTGGCTACAGCAACGGAGGGTTGGTTCTATGTGCAGTGGTGTAAAGGTTGGCGTCTTGTATGTGTGGTGGTGTAAAGGTTGGCGTCAATCTCAATACTGACCTGGCTACAGCAACGGAGGGTTGGTTGTATGTGCTGTGGTGTAAAAGTTGACGTCTTGCATGTGTGGTGGTGTAAAGGTTGGCGTCAGTCTCCATACTGACCTATAGCATCAGCAACGGAGGGTTGTGGTTGTGTATCTGTTGGCGTCAATATTGTGGTTGTGTACCTGTTGGCGTCAATATTGTGGTTGTGTACCTGTTGGCGTCAATCTCCATACTGACCTCGCTATTGCTACTGAGGGTTGTGGTGAGTAATATATTGGCCTCAGCCTTAATACTGACGTGACTCCTCTTGGCGAGGACACGAGTACCAAAATTATTAAAAAATGTATCGTGAGATTCTGTATAGTTACGTTTGCAGCACACATCCCCCGTTCCCTTTTCGTGTCCAAGTAATGTCTTTTCGTATTATCTGTTAATCGTGTACGGCCCCATTTTCTGACGGCCATTATCACAGCATTTCACGGAAGGGCAGGGTCAAGAGGTTGAAAGGTTTGAACCCTAACACGGAAGACAGACTGTGGCCACTGGACCTCGGGCCTCTGTACAGTCCCAGCAAACTCAGCAGTCGGATTGAAGTAGCCTGTGTCTGTGTGCAGCAGCACAGCAGCGGCTAGGCCATGCAGCAGTTACTGATAGACGGCAACGGGTTCTCTGTTTAATTGGAAGAGCGAGCTTATAGAGGAGTGTGAATCAAAGAGCTTCAGATTTAACCCCCTCACTGTCTCAGCCTGTAAAATTTCCGGGCGGAAAAGTGCATACACGAGCCTGCAAACAGTATACCTTTTCAGTTATATAACAAATCTTTGATGAAAGTCATTTTAAATGTTAATAAAAATAAATTAAATAAATCTCACTTTTATTGTTCGTTTTTAAGTACCGTATTGGCAGTGATGGGGTTAAGGGTGTATCCTAGCCAAGGCGCGTTTTGCAAGTCTCGCATACTCAATAGTTAGGATAATTTAGTGTCAGTATGCCCTGGCTTAGTATCCTTATACCCTGACACGCAAGGGGTAAAGTGTCTTCATACCCCGACCTGACCTGTAACAACGTAAAGTCCCTGGTTTCAAGGTCGGACACGTGTGGCCACCTGGCAATCGAAAGGACGGGGTTTCAAACGCTGACTTCTATGACACGCTGACTGACAACGGCAGTATAGCCAGGACGTATGCTTCAACAGTTCAGCAAACAGCGTACCGTGCACATCCATACGGTGAATGCAGGACAAGCGGTGAAATGGTGTACAACGGTAATGCGGGTACAAAGTCCGGCACAGTAACGTTTTGGGGTCGACAGAAGTTCTGCCATCACTATTGTCAGCAATTTCGATCAACGGTATACGGTACCGCTAACAGCAGCTTCGACAAACATTTGTCAGCTCTGCTACCAGCAACCTGCATCAACGGTTGCATGTCCTGCCACCAGCAAACCTCTGAGAACAGACCGGTGACAGAGAGAGGAGACAATGTCGTCATTCGGTGAAGCACGGTTTGACGATTCAGTTCGTGCACGTTGTCGTGTTGAACCTCATAGGGCGAGGCCTCAGTGGTTTGATCTACATCTCAGTGGAGGACCAGTCACACAGCAGGGACCATACATAGCGAGTCTGCGTCGTCATTGGACGACGCAACAGTCTTGGCTTCGTAACGTCTGGCACTTAAACACGTCGAACTGGCCGTTTTTTTAGTTTTGTTTTTTTAAGTTTTGTTTTTACGGCAAACTAGCAGGCAGTCAACGGTTTAATGTCACACCAGCAGAGCTTTCCCAGAGAACCCCACCGCCCTCCTCCTCCTCATATTACAGAAAACAGCTCCAGCCGCCAATCCGATGACGCAGAGTCTGACGTCACGTTTGCTGCGGCGTCTGGGGCACGCTGACGTCTTTGGTCATGGGCGAGAAGACGAGGAGGACGAGGGTGGAGATGGCGGTGATGAAGACGAAGAGCCAGAAGAAGAGCGTGTCGAGCACGCGCGCCACCTCCTGCCACTCGTTGACGGCGATCCGCTCGGCCTTGGACCGCTCGTGGGCCTCCAGAACCGCCCGCAGGTAGTGCAGGATCTCCCGCTCGATCTTCGCCGTCGCCACCTCCCTCCCGATTCCCCCTCCTCCTCCTCCTCCTCCTCCTATCCCTCCTCCTCCTCCACCACATCCACCTCCTCCTCCTCCTCCCGTGTTGCTCCCTCGCCACCCGTCCCCGAAGTAGCCGAGGTTGTTGGAGTGCAGGTTGCTGGCGTTGTTTTGCCCCGTGTCCGCGCCGCTACGAGTCCACACCACCGAGTCCCCGATGAGGCCGTTGAGGCCCAAGTCCGTCACGTGGCCCTGCCGGCTGTACTGCGGCTGCTGGCTGTGAACGCCGCCGCTCGCGTGCTCCTCCGCCACGCACCCCATCTCGTGCAGACCGCTGTCCACGCGGGAGGCGGTGGGCGCGGCGTTGGTGGGGTAGCCGTGGCCGTGGCCGTGGCCGTGGCCGTGGCTGTGGCTGTGGCTGCTGCAGGAGGACGGGAAGCTGGGGCCCCGGCAGTACGGGGCACCGCCCTTGCGCAGGTAGCGGAGGCTCATGCACATGACGCGGGCAGCTCCGCGCGCCAGCAGTCGGATCAGGCGGGGAGGCCTGTGCAGCATCGCTCCGCGGTGGTGGCAGTTGAGGACGAAGACCGACAGCGCCACCGACAGCGCGCTCATGGCCATGATCACCGTCAGGTAAATACCTGCCCGAACACAGAAGGAAAACAAAGGTATAGAGCGCTCATGGCCATGATCACCGTCAGGTAAAATACCTGCCCGAACACAGAAGGAAAACAAAGGTACAGAGCGCTCATCACCATGACCACCGTGAGGTAAATAGGCTACCTGTCCGCACACAGAAGGGGAAAACAGTAAAATACTGCCATGTATCGTTGGTTTAATACCTGCACACACAGAAAGAAAACACAAAAGTACAGCACGCTCGTCGCCATGATCACAGTCAGGTAGATACCCGCCCGAACACAGAGGGGGGAAAACAAAAGTACAGCGCATTCATCGCCATGATCACCGTCAGGTAAATACCTGTCCGCACGCAGAAGGAAAACGAAGGTACAGAGCACTCATCGCCATTGAACACCGTCAGATAAATATACCTGCACACACAGATGGGGAAAGAAGTTGAGCATTTCCATGATCACTGTCAGGTAAATACCTGCCCGCACACAGAAAAAAAAGAGAAGGTACATCGCATTAATTGTTATGATAACCGTCAGGTAAATACCTGCCCCAACACAGAAGGAAAACTCAGGTACAACACACTCATCGCCATGATCACCGTCAGGTAAATACTCCCAACACAGAAGGAAAAAACAAAAGTACAGCGCACTCATCGCCATGATCACAGTCAGGTAAATACCTGCCCGAAAACAGAAGGATAACAAAAGTATCGCTGCATGACGGTCATGGAAATACCTGCCCGAACTGAGTCACGATGGACCTACCAATGAGAGGAATGTACTCCGAGGTGGGCGGCATGTTTTCGGCCACCAGCAGCATGAAGACGGAGAAAGCCAGCAGCACCGTCAGCCCCAGCGTCACCTTCTCGCCGCTGTCTGGCGGTAACAGGAATCCTGTAACAGACAGTAACAGACTCACAGACAGTGTCCTTTAAACGCTGGTTACAGTACAGAACTCGTGAGCTGCGTGAAAAGGGAACGTCGATCTAGGTTCTCATTCCCTATCTCCACCCCTTTGGCCCGTCCCTAATAAACCATACGGCATCTGCCGGAGTGAAGGAAAACGACCGAGGGGAAAGAAACCCGCACACGTGGCCTCTTACCGTTGGCTATTGGCGAGCGAAAAGCGGAACACGCGTCACGTGACGTCATCTTACCTGTCAAGGAGAAAATGGAGAGCAGCAAGCAGGGGATGATGACGTTGAACAGGTATCACACGTCGAATGACGTCATCATACCTGTCAAAGAGAGGCTGGAGAGCAGCATACAGGAAATGATGAAGTTGAGCAGATGGCAGAGTACACGTGACGTGACGTCATCTTACCTGTCAAGGAGAGGTTGGAGAGCACCATAGAGGCAAAGATGATGTTGAACAGGTGTCACACGTCGATCGACGTCATCTTACCTGTCAAAGAGAGGCTGGAGAGCACCATACAGGGGATGATGACGTTAAACAGGTGTCACGCATCGATCGACGTCATCTTACCTGTCAAAGAGAGGCTGGAGAGCAGCATGCAGGGGATGATGACGTTGAGCAGGTAGTAGAGCACACGCCGCCGGATGTGGAGGTAGAAGACGACGTCGGGGAAGGGCTCGGGGCAGCACGGGTAGATGTGCACGTTGCGGATGATCTTGGTGCCGATCAGCTCCCACTCCCCATTGTCCACGTAGTTGGACAGGTCGATGTCCACGGTCCGGTTGGTCACGTCCACCTCAACATACGTACAGTACACTGTACACGTGCACCTCAACGTACGTAGCATACACTGTACAATTCCACCTCAACATATGTAGTAGACACTGTACATGTCGGCCTCAACATACGTACAATACACTGTACACGTCCACCTTAACATATGTAGTATAACTGTACATGTCCACTTCAGTGTACGTACAGTACACTGTACACGTCCACCTCAACGTACATAGCGTACGATGCACACGTCCTTCTCAGCGTCGGTAACATACCCTGTACACGTCCACCTCAACATACGTAGTCTAGACTGCACACGTCCACCGCAACACAAATACCGCACACTGTACGCGTCCACCTCAATATACATACTACACGCCGTACACGTTCACCTTAACATACGTATCATACACTGTACACGACCGCCGCAATACATGTAACACGCGCTGTAAGCATCCACCTCAGCACAAATACCACACACAACGAGCATGTTAATCTCAGCACAAGTACCACCGACACTGAACATGTCCATCTCAACACAAGTACCGTTGACGCTGAACATGTCCACCTCAACACAAGTACCGTTGACACTGAACTAGTAAGTAAGTAAACATGGTGCTTAACGTCCACAGAAACCGTACGGCTTATTAGGGACGGGGACAGAGTGGGAAGGGGACGAAAGAGTGAAGGCTCGACCGCGGAAACCGCCCGAAAAAACCCGGAGAGACCGTGGACCGCCGCCAGAACAATGGAAGTGTTAAGGCGGTGTCCCCTCGCCATTGCCCAGCGACTTGTGCACTGCGCAATTGCTGTTTCAACTGCTGTGCTTGGGCAGAGTCACAAAGACAATGTCCGTTGCACTGCTGTTGACGAACAACTTGGACAACTCGAAGCAAAGAAGTCCAACTTTCTCAGCCCAGCTCCACCTCCCTACTCATGATCTCTTCTGGGCTAACTTGAGGATCCAGTTCCACCTCCCTCCTCTAAGATCTCTTGATCTTTTGGTCTCGTCTGGAACCCTGAGTTATGAGTAGACATTAGACATGTCCACCTCAGCACAAGTACCGCTGACACTGAACATGTCCACCTCAACACAAGTACCGCTTACATTGAGCATGTCCAGATCAGCACAGGTACTTACTATACCGTTCACATTGAGCACGTCAACCTGAACACAGTCATGTACTTGTAAAAACCTGTGGTAGCTCTGCTTTCTCAGGAGATAATCTTAACGCCTGTATTTGTGGTCACCATTGCAGAGAGAGAGAGAGAGAGAGAGAGAGAGAGAGAGAGAGAGAGAGAGAGAGAGAGAGAGAGAGAGAGAGAGAGAGAGACAGAGAGAGAGACAGAGAGATTTCAGGTAAATGCAGTCCTGCTTGTTGTCGCCTACATTTCGATCAACAGAAAACAGCCAACTACAATCAAATCACCATGCGAAAGGGCTGAACGAAAATATAAATGGATGCAAGCCGTTTGTCCCAGAACAAAGCAGCGACGGACTGGGCAGAAATGAAAAGGCGACGACAAAGACCAGAGCCAGGCTGAGCGTGATGCAATGAGCAGACTGCTTTGTACTATACTTATTTAAACATGGAGAGAGCAGGAGAGAGGGATGGAGTGAGTAAAGGGGGAGGTAGGGAGAACTAGAAAGGCGGGGCGGGGGGGTGGGGTGGGGTGGGGGGTGGGGGTGGAGGAGAGAGAGAGAGAGAGAGAGAAGAGAGAGAGAGAGAGAGAGAGAGAGAGAGAGAGAGAGAGAGACTATACCTTCGCCAAGAATGAATTCTTTAGCCTGGGTATCTTTTGGGAACACCTACACGACGGTGACCTACATTATGTGCCTGATGACTATACAATGCCTAGCTGTCTCTTTCGGAAGAAGAGATGACAGTGCCTCAGTGACTGCATGGCCTGTCAGTTTGAACAAGACATGTGCCTAAGAGCAACTGGCCTGTCTCTGTTGGAATATGAAATATGGCTCAGTGACTAGCCTGTCTCTGTTGGAATAGGAAATATGGCTCAGTGACTAGCCTGTTTCTGTTGGAATAGGAAATATGGCTCAGTGACTGTCCTGTCTCTGTTGGAATAGGAAATATGGCTCAGTGACTAGCCTGTCTCTGTTGGAATAGGAAATATGGCTCAGTGACTAGCCTGTCTCTGTTGGAAT
>JABMCL010000145.1:250000-265000 GCA_018857735.1 Alviniconcha marisindica
ATCCGTGATGGCAAAAAACAAAACAAAAACAAAAAACGCATGGATTTTTTCAATGTCTTTGGCGAAAGAAACAAAAACAAAAAACAAAACCGCCCCTCCCCCCCCCCCCCCCCGGCCCCCCAAAAGGAGGGATACTCTGTGTGTGTGTGTGTGTGTGTGTGTGTGTGTGTGTGTGTGTGTGTGTGTGTGTGTGTGTGTGTGTGTGTGTGTGTGTGTGTGTGTGTGTGTGTGTGTGTGAGGAGAGAGAGAGAGAGAGAGAGAGAGAGAGAGAGAGAGAGAGAGAGAGAGAGAGAGTACCAATTATACAAGCTCTATTATTGCCATGTGTGTATGTGTGCGTCTGATGAAACAACATTTCGCTTTTATTTCGAGCCTGTTCAGATCAGAGCCTGTTTAGAGCCTAGATATTTGCCTGCTCAGAACTGTTACCACTTTTAGCCGGTGCTGAAACTGGAGACCAAAAGCTCTCAAGTACTTCACGTTCTCAGCCTTTGCCAGACACCGCAATACGAGTTAATCAGTTGATTAAATCTGACATTCCACCGGCACTCTCGACCTCCCAGTTTCATCTTGGCAAGAAAAAGACAAAACATTCGTCCCTAGGTGACGTCACTCAGTAGCCTCTTCCGGTTGAAGTGTCAGTAGTTGTGGGTTAAAAGTGAGAGGGCTTAAAGCCGTTGGCCAATTCTTCCTGCCCCCACAGCGGGAACGTAAGCACACAGGTGTGCTTCTGGGTATAATCACTAGCAGTCTTCTAAACCCATCACGGACCGTCAAAACAAGATCGACGATCACCCAGATAACAGATCAGACGCTGAACACCAGCTGTGCTGCGGACATTGTCTTTGTGACCCGTCAAAACAAGATCGACGATCACCCAGATAACACAGATCAGACGCTGAACACCAATTACCTCAACAGCTGTGCTACGGACATTGTCTTTGTGATTCTGCTCCGCACAGCCGTTGGAACAGCAATTAGCGGAGTACACAAGTTACTTCGCACTTTTGAGGTCCCCACTGCCTTAATTAACATTGTTGTTCTGGCGGTGGTCCACAGCCCCCTCGGTCCTTGCGGGTCGGACCGCGCGGACAAGCCGCTCACTCTTTCTACCGCCCCCCTCCCCCTTTCCCCGTCCCTAATAAACCATCTCGTTTCTGTGGATGTAAAGCAACATGTTTTATACTTACTAACATCAGTTAATATCAGTTTTGGGGGCTGTACCTCTGGTGGAGTTTGTGTACCTTGTATTTGCTCAGCGCGCGGTGTGAGCCGGTTTGGCCTAGCGGTAAGGCGTTAGGCTGGTAAGCAGAGGGACCTCGGTTCGAATCCGCTTCGGCTCTCCTTTCTCTTCAAAAGTTGTGGTCTGTGGACACGGTCTTGTGACTTTGTTCCTCACAATTATGAAACATTAAAATGGCTCTCATCGCTTCCGATCTTAATGCAGGAGTCATTCTGGTGGTGACAGTGTAGCGATAGGTATATCATCTCCCTCTTCCCCCACTTCCATACCGCCTTCCCCCTTTCTCCCAGTTTCTGTGGACGTTAAGCACAGTGTTTACTTATTTCCTGCCCCCATAGCGGGAACGTGTTTACTTACTATTACCAGTTAATATAAGTTTTGAGGGTTGTACCTCTGGTGGAGTTTGTGTACCTTGTATTTACTCGCGTGCCCGGCGAGAGTTAGTGCAAGCAATTCTGTGTCTCTGTTGTGTTCATGTGACGTCTTTCGAGCGCTGATTATCTCCCTTTGCTGATTCGTTAACACCAGCGCCTTAATGGCCGAAACGCCGCTACTTACAACAACGCACGACACAACGACAAACAAAGTGAGCCGGTTTGGCCTAGTGGTATGGCGCTAGGCTGGTAAGTGGAAGGACCTCGGTTCGATACCGCTTCGGCTCTCCTTTCTCTTCAAAAAAGGTTGTGGTTTGTGGACACTGTCTTGTGAATTTGTCCATCACTTCCTACTGAAACATTAAAATGGCTCTCATCGCTGCCCATCTTAATGCAGAAGTCATTCTGGTGGTGACAGTGTAGCGATAGGTATATAATCTCCCTCTCCCCCCACCTCCATACCCCCTTCTCCCCGTCCCTAATAAGCCGTTCGGTTTCTGTGGATGTTAAGCACCATGTTTACTAGTTTACAACGACAAACGGCGGCATGCAACAACAGCATTGACAAGCCTTTGTTCTTCTTCTTTCATGGTGTTTACGTCCACAGAAACCAGTTGGCTTATTAGGGGCGGGCAGCATTTGTTCGGTCTCTTACACTATAACTAGTAACTTATTTCCGCAACTGTTTTTCGTTTTCACTGTCTTCCTTTCCCCATATGTTTGGTCCTTACGGTCTCGTTCTTTTTCTTCTTCTTCTTTTTTTTCATTTTTTTTTTCTTTTCATCCTGGCATTTTGTATGTTGATAAAATTAGTTGTATAGTACCTGTGCTTTTTTGACTGTCAAGTGGATTTTGATGTTGATAATGTACAGCGCCGCGAGCTCGTACATTTTTACGGGGTGTAGCGTTATATAAGAGTTATTGTTACGTTCTCGTTTCCATTCGTTGTCGTTGTCGTTCTCCTCCTTCTCTTTCTTCCTCATTCTGTGTTCCTTCTCATCGGCCTCTTCTTTGTTTCATGTTTTCTTCTTCTTTCTTTCGTCCATTCTTCTTCTGGACAGGCTGAGAGACAGGTGCCTAGATGATTAACTCTTTTCTCTGCCGAAGACTGTCTGTGCCGCTGATGCAATTTCCTTCCCAAACTACTCCCAAAGAGAGCATTCTCCACCCAGAAACATTAATTTCGAGGAACTTTTCGACATGTAGCAGTGCTTAAAAAGTTAGAACTCGAGCAGAGAATCACATCCAGTGTCCTGGGGTTTTTTGAAGATGGAAAACACTTGGGATGTCTTACGACGTCCTGGAGGCAGGAGAGAGCTTAAATGCTCGGTGTGAGTGAACGGGTCACTACAGAATAACACTTTGGCGTCAGTACTATATATCTTGGTTAAGCCTAAGCAGTTTTATCTGTCTCTCTGCCTCTGTCTCTCTGTCTGTGTCTTCTGTCTGTCTGTCTCTCTCCCTTGAACCTAAATTACAATCCTTGTAAAAAGGTTTTCGAGTTTCGAGCTTCTCCCTCTCTCTGTTTCTCTCACTTGTAATACTCGAGGGAGTTCAAACAGGCTTCTGTAACTAAATTTACCCAACGATTAAGGAGCAGATAATTTTGTCGATCAAGCTGTCCATGAGACAGACTGTCAAAATGTTAATAAGGAAGCCTGAGGGGAACCTGTTGTTGTTGGTGGTGGTGGAGGGGAGGGGGTGAGTGTTTGGGGGGGGGGGGGGGGTGCCCGAATGAGAAGACGTTAAATTGCACCTACGTTTTGCTCAGCGCTTAGATTCCACACCGCAATGAATGGAACTGATGCTCGAGAGACTAGGGCGAATAGTTGTCACAAAATGGATGACCTAGGTTAATAATGCATAACAATGCCATATACGTTACAGCAGTGGGAGGGGGGGGGGGGGGGGGGGGCAGAACATGCCTACTGTCTCACTTCATTGAGAAAATTAAAATTAATATGCTACAAATTGATGGACCTGGCGGGATGTAGCTCACATGACAGCTGATTCTGTTGATCAAGCTGTCCACCAGACAGACAGTCAAAGTGTTAATAAGGAAGCTTGAGGGCAACTATGTGGTGGCGGTGGTGGTGGAGGAGGGGGGGGGGGGGGGGTTGAGGGGGAAGGAGAAGACGTCAAAACGCGTGTACGTTTTGCTGCTCAGTGTTAAGATTCCCCACCGTTGTGAATGGAACTGATACTCGAGAGACTAGGGCGTGTAGTCGTCACAAAATGGGTGACCTAGATTAATAACGGCTAACGATGTCAGAGACTTTACCGCAGTTAGGGCAGGGGGGTAGGGGGTGGGTTGTTGGGGGGTGGGGGGGGGGGGGGGGGGCAGAACATGCCTACTGTCTCACTTCATTGAGAAATATGCTACAAGATGACGGACCTGGCGGGATGTGGCCCAGATGACAGATCGTGGAGCCGAAAAGCCAGGCGCAATTCACTGCTGACTGGTGCGGAAAGGGATTTCGCTCCCACAGTCCACTTAAGTTCTGACCGAGTTTCTGGTGAGATGATGACGATGATGTAGAGCTTGATGTCCTCGGATGTCGGGCTGACATTAGGGACAAACTGTGACCAATGCGTAAGCATGGTTCTATGTTGCTTTACGTCCACAGAAACCATAAGGCTCATTAGGACGGCCGGGAGCCCAGGACGGCCACCTCGACTTTCACACAGCTCCTGAACTTTGTTCTGGTGAGATTACGCACAGTAGACTTATATATTGTAATGTCATGGTTCATGGCTGATTGTTGTATGTGATGACCTCCCTCTGCTGCATGCGTTTGCACGCTGTCCGTGCTGGTTATTCATGAGCGGAAAGGTCTTGTTCATTTATGTCAGCCCGACATCCGAGGACATTAAGCCCCACATCATGATCATCTTGTTCATAAAAGTAGACGCATTAGAAAGTGTTACCATTTCCACATATCGATCCGTACCGAACTGACTCCTCCGCCATCCGATCGAGACACTGAATGTAGATACAGACCACGTTACGGCCACGTCCATCTGAGGCAGAGATCGAGAAAGAAGACCGGAGAGAGAATTCACACTGAAGAAATGCAGACTAAGCCTCCATGGACTTATCATTCTGATCGGAGTCGATGCCGGAGGCAGATGCTGGAGTAGCACAGACTGTGTTTCTCGTCAGAAGATCCAGTACGCCTTGCCTGGCAGGTTACGGTCGCACAGACTTTAGGTTATGCAAGGGGTTGAAGTGGCGTTATCACTAATTCACAGTGACTTTAATCTTGCAGGGTGGGTGGAGTGACAGCTGTCTGGATAATTGCCTCTTGGCATCCCCAGACGTTGCTATCGAAGACAGGCTGCTATCGAGGATCTTTCCATTTCCCCTGACAATGTCTGGAAGCTCTTGCACCTGATTTACAGCTTATTTCACATGTAGCGTAGACCTGAAGCTGGTCTGAAAGGGAACAGTGTGTGCGTATGTGTGTGTGTGTGTGTGTGTGTGTGTGTGTGTGTGTGTGTGTGTTTGTGTGTGTGTGTGTGTGTGTGTGTTGTTGTGTAGTGTGTGTGTGGTATGTGTGTGTGTGTGTGTGTGTGTGTGTGTGTGTGTGTGTGTGGTGTGTGTGTGTGTGTGTGTGTGGTAGGTGTGTGTGTGTGTTGTGTGTGTGTGTGTTTGTGTATGTGTGTGGTGTGTGTGTGTGTGTGTGTGTTTGTGTATGTGTGCTGTGCGTATGCTGTGTGCATTGGGTGTGTTGTGTGTGTGTGTGTGTGTGTGTGTAGGTGTGTGGTGATGTGTATGTGATGTGTGTGTGTGTATGTGTATGTGTGTTGTGGTATGTGTGGTGTGTGTGTGTGTAGTGTGATGTGTGTGTGTAGTGTGTGTGTGTGTGTGGTTGTGTGTGATGTGTGTGTGGTGTGTGTGTGTGTGTGTGTGTGTGTGTGGTGTGTGTTGTGCGTATGTGTGTGTGTGTGTGTGTGTGTGATGTGTGTGTTTGTGTATGTGTGTGTGTGTGTGTGTGTGTGAGTGTGTGTGTGTGAGATGGAGAGAGAGAGAGAGAGAGAGAGAGAGAGGAGAGAGAGAGAGAGAGAGAGAGAGAGAGAGAGAGAGAGAGAGAACCCGTGTGTATAGTTATGTTGTACATAACAGTATAAGAGAATGGTTGCCCGTGGTACAGAACGGCATGACAAAACTGTTACCCGCTGTCCAGAACAACATCAGACATCTTGACTTGAATGGGGCTTAATGTCCTCAGATGTTTGGCTAACGTATTTGGGACAAGACAAAATAAGAGACGCAACGAACCTTTACCTGTTATAGAGAACGCTGTCCAAGTAACCAGATGATAGAGCACAAGGAGGATTTACCTGTTGTAGAGAGCGATGTCCAAGTCACTAAACGGGAGAGCACAACGAGATTTTAACTGTTTAAAGAACGATGTCCATGTAACCAAACGGGAGAGCACAACCAGCTATTAGTTGTAGAGAACGATGCCCAAATAACCAAATGAGTCTTGACTTGAATATGGCTTAATGTGCAGATGTTGGGCTGACATATTTGGGACAAGACCAAACGAGAGAGCACAACGAACTAACACCTGCTGTACAGAACGACGTCCAAGTTACCAAACGAGATAGCACAAAGAGCCTTTGCCTGCTGTAGAGAATGCTGTCCAAGTAACCAAACGAGGGAGCACAACGAGGCCTTACCTGTTTAGAGAATAACGTCCACGTAACCAAACGAGAGAGCACAAAAGCCTTAGAACGATGTCCAAGTAACCAAAGGAGAGAGCACAACGGGACTTTAACGAAGGAAAACAACCAGCCTTTACCCGTTTAGAGAACGACGTCCAGATAACCAAACGAGAGAGCACAAAGAGCCTTAGAACGATAGCCAAGTAACCAAAGGAAGAGAGAGAGAGAGAGAGAGAGAGAGAGAGAGAGAGAGAGAGAGAGAAGAGAGAGAGAGAGAGAGAGAGAGAGAGCACAACGAGCCGTTACCTGTTGTAGAGAACGATGTCGGGCAACCAGATGAGGTCGCAGGGCACTCTGAGGATGGTGATGTTGGCGAAGTCTGTGGTGTTCCACTTGAGTTTCTCGTCCAGCCAGTCCTGAAGGTAAAACACAACCATATAATTTACTGCACTGAGTGGCTGAGTGGAGGAGACGGGAAACTGATGCAGCAAAAAAGGATGAGGAGGTGAAGGCGGCTGACCTTCTGGATTAAAGCCGTTGTTGAATCAGGGGCGGGGCCGCGGCGGGGGTGGGGTAGGGCAGGGGGGTGGGGGGTCGGGGGGTCGGGAGGGGGGGGGGGGGTGAAGGGGGCAGGAGGGGGGGGGGAGTTCTGAGGAGAGACGCTTAATGGGATCAGGACCAACGGAGAGGGAGAGGATTAAAGCTGTTTTAGAATCGGGGGAAGAGGTAAAGGGGGGTGGGGGGGGGGGAGGGGGGGGGGGGGCGTTGAGGTGGTGAATTCTGGGGAGAAATGTTGCGATAGGATCTGGACTTGTACAAGGAAGAGGATTAAGACTGTTGTCAGTTCAATGCCTTTATCGCAACGTGTCTAAAGCAGCAGCAGCAGCAGCAGCAGCAGCACCAACAACAACAACAACAACAACAACAACAACAACAACAGCAACAGCAACAACAACAGCAACAAAAGCGTGGAATGATGCATGGGGTTGAGACCACTCATACACACATTCCTATAACAGGTTTGTACATACCAAACCTAACAAACATACTTAACAACGAATCTACGATTTAAAAGACGGAGTGTTCTAAATGCGGGGATAGCTCAGTGGCAGAGCGCCGGACTCGTGATCGAAGGGTCCCGGGTTCGAGTCCCCGCAGGAGCGGCGGGAAAATTTTCTTCTCTGAGATCAGCTTTCTGTGCTGACTCATTTCTATGTCTGTTCCACCCCCGTGATAAGCAGTAGCACGTAAAGGGTCCCGGTCATTCCGCCAAAAGTGCAGGTGGCAGGTTACAGCTGAACACGCATGCACGACCCTACCTCTGTGGCTTTGAATGCAGTGACACTGTAAACTGGTGCATGGCTATAATTATGGTGTACACAGAACATGCACCGAGACGGCAGCAGTTTCACTTCGCACCAACCATTCAACAACAGACAAAAATAAGCACGACTATGCCAAAACATGGACTATAATTATGGGAATGTACAACAGATTGTACATGCAGTTACAGAGTCCCACGGTTTTGCAGTTCAGTATTCATCTTCCTTTGCGTTTGTTATTCTTCAAGTGTTCGTTGTTCATACACATCTAGATAACTATATGAAATAAGCGAGGCGACAATATTCTCATCAACGACTATGCCACAAACAGATATTATAAGTACGAATACGCAATTGATTAATGCAGTTTCACAGAGTTCCCACAATGTGCTGTTCGTATTTTTGTGTTTTGTTTTTGTTGTTGTTTCTTGCTTTCTTTTTGTTGTTGTTTGTTTCTTCTTTTTTGCTTATTACGTCTCATTTATTGTTAGCTGGGTGAAATTGTTCATCCGCCATACAAAATTTCGTGTTTTTTCCCCAACTGTATGAGCTCATCACGGCTTATAAGATAAAGGCTTGTTGATGGGCGCATGACGATCTATTGTATCTATATTTTGTCTCGATTAAATGTTTGTTTAAACCATATGTGCAGGAGAGAAGGAGAGAGAGAGAGAGATGAGAGAGAGAGGAGGCCAGGCACCCACCCCCACGCGCGCGCCCAGTGAAGAGATAAACTGAACAGGATCAGGACTAGGACATGGGAGAGTACAGATCTATGGTTAGAGCCGTTGTCCAGCCGCGGGGGTGGATGCATGAGTGGGTGTGAGGAGATCGAACAGGTGGATGGAATCAGGACCGGGACAAGGGAGATAATGAACAGCACAGGGCAATAGATGAAAAACTCGATCGTGACAATATATATATATATCTATATCTATCTATCTATCTATCTATCTAGGAGGAGAGAGAGAGAGAGAGAGAGAGAGAGAGAGAGAGAGAGAGAGAGAGAGAGAGAGACAATGAGATGATTTATATTATAACTGAATATATACTGTATGATATATAGATATATATAAAACGGAAAAAATTCAAAGAGAAACAAATTGGCTTCAAAATGTCCCAAATTTTCGTCACAACAACCTTCCTTGGGTGCTTATTTCTTGCAACTGACCTAGTACCTCTATATCATTGGCTTCTAACTATATTGCTGCTGCTGCTGCTGTCTGCTTACAAACGGCGAACATCAGCCTCGTCTTTTTGTATCCAGTCAATACGTGTCTATAGTGACTATAGTGTGCACGTATTGGCCAGAAGCTGGCGGTCTTATTCCCCCGATGGTTTGTGAATTAACACTGTAACAATCTATATTACACGGACTCTGTTGGCAGCAGCTGGCAAATCCCCCGATGATTTGCAGATTAATACCGCGACTATATATATTACACGCGCTGTCGGCTGCCGGCAAACTCCCCGATGGTTTTGCAGATTATTCCCCGCTCGGTCGACACCGACGCGGGCAAGAGACTCCGAGAGAGTGAATCATTGATGAACGTTTCATCCCCGTTATTTGTTTACGGGTAATCAGAGCTGCGATAAAAGCGGGGTGATTGAGGGCTTGCTGTTCTGAAGGTGTTTACAGGTAACCAGAGCTTGCGACACATTGGAATTACACCGCCGGCACGCCGCTGCTCTGAAGGTGATTAACAGAGCATAGATTTCCGGGATTGATTCTACTCTCGAGCCTTCCCCCCACTGACATAACCGACATGGTTGACCGGGCGTTAAAAGCCAATTACCTACCTATCTTAACTGTCGAGTCTGTGGCTGACAGTGCGTGATGTTTATCTCTGGTGCTTCCTCTCAGACTTGGCCCAGAGAAAGTTGTTCCGTGCGGAGTTGCTGACAGGTACAAATGACACAATCCGGCGGTGTGCATGCAGCAAGCAGCCACCGTGCTGTCTGGATCAACAGCGTTTTTGGCGCTTCCCGCAAGCTTCGTTTTGTTTTGTAAACAGTGCATGTTTTTTTTCTTTCTTTTTTTCTTTTCTGCCCGTTTTTCTCCTTGCTTCTTGCCCTGAACGGAGACGTTGTGACCGTGAGTCTGTCTGTTCATCAGAGAGGAATTAAGGTTCCTAATTCTTTCCGGCTTTACACACGTCAAGTACCGACACAGATTAATCACACAGGTTTTGCCATTATGATGCATGAATGAGGAGTGATTATTATTATTAATATTATTATATTTTTATTTTTTGTTTACGATTCGCCGCAGTACTTTGTCTGAGAAAAGGTGGCGTGTGTGCATATGGCTTGTTGAATGTAGAGCGGATGCATACGGATAGGGAGAAGGAGGGAGTGGTGGTGGTGGGGTGGGGTGTGGGGGGAGGGGGGTTGGGAGAGGGAGGGACAGCAAGAGAGATCCCGACAGGAGAATGAGGCGCGGGGTGGGTGGGTGAGAAGACAGACTCAGTTTGGTGTTGCTGTTGAGTCTCAGTCTCTTGCTAATTGTTGTATTTGAGTGGACGAGCGGGGACTGGTGCACGCATGTCGGTGTGTGTGTGTGTGTGTGTGTGTGTGTGTGTGTGTGTGTGTGTGTGTGTGTGTGTGTGTGTGTGTGTAGTTTTTATTTGCTAGGTGATAATGGTCGACGACAATATTTAAGGTTCTGTTTGTTTAAATGTCTGCTAAAGTGGTTTTGTTATAAGTTGTTTGTACAGCGCAGTGAGTGTAACTCTGGTTAGAGAACAGCGGATTTATAAGAGTGATTATTTATTAAAATCGGTCGACCTGCTTGTGTGCATCCCGAGGTTACTATGCCGCTAACAACTAATTAGTTTATTCCCATTCTAGTCATCACCAATCTGCTAACTGCGGTCTTGAAAACCAGACGGCCGAAGATATACTACAGAGATGCCCACTTCTGCAGACAGCAAGAACAAAGGTGTGGCCAACAGCAGTCCAGCTACACACCAAACTCTATGGCAGCAAGGAGGAACTGGAGAAGACAGCCACATTCATCTTGCAGGCTGGACTCTCCTAGCCTGGTCTAGTCGGCCGAACGTGGGGCATGAGAGATGCTGCAGAAGACAATGTCTCCTACCTCCACCCAGAACAATACGTACACACGGAAAGCTAAATAACTGCATGGAAAGGCAGTGAGAAAGACGACATCTGTTTTTAGACGAGATATAAAATATGGCGAAGACGAGGCGAGGTGGATCTTCAGTTGCAGTGAATTCCGAAGTAGTGGAGACTAATAAGGATCATTCTTAATGAGTTAGGTCATGGCGGGTGACGAAATCACAACCGAGGTTGGATTACCATTGCCTCACTCATTAGAATTGATCCCAGGTCAATACTGTGTCCAATCTCGCTTTAGATTTCATGACCCGACATGATCACCCTCATGAATTTTCTTAAGACGAGGATAGAAAGGATTGTGCACCAATAGCAGCACCCCAGTACCAAGGAGGTCTTCTGCTATGACATGAACTTTAATTGCATTTCGTGTGTCTGGGTATGCCTGGCCTTTGATTTTGACGCAAGTGTTTATTAGAACAACACATTATTCGCTAAACTAAACGTCAGACAAGACGCTAGCATCTGACAGCCACCAAAGAACACCCACCAGCAAGAACAACAACGGGAAGGCAGCGCCAGCATTGGCGGAAGACTATGATGGCAAGGACTCTGGCGCAAAGCGACACTCCAAGCCTGGCTTTCCGTCACCAGGGACTTTGGCACAAAGTGACACTCCAAGCCTGGCTTTCCGTCACCAGGGACTCTGGCACAAAGTGACACTCCAAGCCTGGCTTTCCGTCACCGTGGACTTTGACACAAAGTGACACTCCAAGCCTGGCTTTCCGTCACCGTGGACCCTGGCACAAAGTGACACTCCAAGCCTGGCTTTCCGTCACCGTGGACTTTGACACAAAGTGACACTCCAAGCCTGGCTTTCCGTCACCAGGCACTCTGGCACAAAGTGACACTCCAAGCCTGGCTTTCCGTCACCAGGGACTCTGGCACAAAGTGACACTCCAAGCCTGGCTTTCCGTCACCATGGACTCTGGCACAAAGTGACACTCCAAGCCTGGCTTTCCAGCTGGCAAGGACCCAGCGTTTCCGACTACTGGCACAAAGTGACACTCCAAGCCTGGCTTTCCGTCACCAGGGACTCTGGCACAAAGTGACACTCCAAGCCTGGCTTTCCGTCACCATGGACTCTGGCACAAAGTCAAACTCCAAGCTTAGCTTTCCGTCACCTTTTCTCCAAGCTCTGTCATAATTGGTTACGCCACTGAAGGGCCATTCCCACGCGTCTGTCTGCCGACGCTGTCAGCGCTCTCCGAAGGGTTTACGTACAGGCTAAGCCTAGTAAGTAACTTGGTGTTTTACACGCAGTCAGCCATTACGGGGAGATAGGCTAAGACTGTGGAAACAATAGAGCGTCGAAGAACGCACGTCTAAACATGAACGGCACGTTCGACCCGGTTAAACACACACACACACACACACACACACACACACACACACACACACACACACACACACACACACACATACACACACACACACACACACACACACCACACACACACACACACACACACACACACACACACCACACATACACACACACACACACACACACACACACACACACACACACACACACACACACACACACACACACACACACACACACTCACACAAATGGCCCGTCTCGATGCAAACGATTTTCGTTTTATTTGCGCTGGCATGAGCAACGCGGGGTTCCGCTTGATATAATTTGAGTTGCTAGCTGTTACGAACTTAGCATTGGAGCACCAGTAAAAAAAAACACAAAAAATTGTCAGCTAAACTGGAGCCAATGTTGTCTTTGCAAGTGTGTCCTGCCCTGGGGCCAGCGTTGACTTTTTTCTTTTTTGTGTGTGTGTGGACATTTTTTAATACGTCTTTGTTACAAACATACATACATGGGGCACTGGAGGACATGCGGCATTGGTACAGTCAACATTTCATAAGTGGTACAGTCAACGTTTCGTAAGTCATAAACATGGAATGAATGAACATACAGGAAAAAGAGAGGTAGATGAGAGCATTAGTCTGCAAAAAAAGGTTTGTAAGGCTCCCACCTGGAAGAGAAACCTGAACATGAGCAGCTCATCTTAGCATCGTATTCCTCTATTTTGTATCTGTATAACAGTTTTTTCCTAAATATATCAATGTTCGGGAGCTGTTTTTCTATTTTGCATTTGTATAGATATTGCTTTGACAGTAGTAAAATCAAATCAAAAACGTTTTCCGTTTTGATCTTATCATCAACACCAAATAATAGCATTGACTTTCTTAGTTGGCCCTGCTCTGGGGCCAGCGTTGTCTTCTTAAGTGTGCCACGCCCTGGGGCCAGCGTTGTCTTCTTAAGTGTGCCACGCCCTGGGCCAGCGTTGTCTTTGTAAGTGTGCCACGCTCTGGGTCCAGCGTTGTCTTCTTAAGTGTGCCACGCCCTGGGGCCAGCGTTGTCTTTGTAAGTGTGCCCTGCCCTGGGCCAGCGTTGTCTTTGTAAATGTGCCACGCCCTGGGGCCAGCGTTGTCTTTGTAAGTGTGCCACGCCCTGGGGCCAGCGTTGTCTTTGTAAGTGTGCCCTGCCCTGAGGCCAGCGTTGTCTTTCAAAGTGTGCCACGCCCTGGGGCCAGCGTTGTCTTTGTAAGTGTGCCCTGCCCTGAGGCCAGCGTTGTCTTTCAAAGTGTGCCACGCCCTGGGGCCAGCGTTGTCTTTCAGACTGTGCCACGCCCTGGGGCCAGCGTTGTCTTTCAAAGTGTGCCACGCCCTGGGGCCAGCGTTGTCTTTGTAAGTGTGCCCTGCCCTGAGGCCAGCGTTGTCTTTCAAAGTGTGCCACGCCCTGGGGCCAGCGTTGTCTTTCAGAGTGTGCCACGCCCTGGGGCCAGCGTTGTCTGTCAAAAGTGTGCCCTGCCCTGGGGCCAGCGTTGTCTTTCAAAGTGTGCCACGCCCTGGGGCCAACGTTGTCTTTCAAAGTGTGCCCTGCCCTGGAGCCAGCGTTGTCTTTCAAAAGTGTGCCCTGCGCTGGGGCCAGCGTTGTCTTTCAAAAGTGTGCCCTGCCCTGGGGCCAGCGTTGTCTTTCAAAAGCGTGCCCTGCCCTGGGGCCAGCGTTGTTTTTGAAAGTATGCCACGCCCTGAGGCCAGCAATTCTTTGCAAGCCAGTCGCTTGCTCTGAGATCATCGCGGCCTGGACTCTTTGATGTTGCGCCCGGCGGTATGACTAAAGAGGAAGCGCCGAAAGAACGAAAGCGGAGAAAGGGACATAAAAGAAAGGAAAATAAAATAGTAGAAACAATATATAGAATTAAAAACCACCACCACCACGAACAAAATGAACAAAACAACAAACAACAGCAACAATAACAACAACAAAATGCACACACACACACACACACACACACACACACACACACACACACACACACACACACTCCCAAAAACAAAACCGAAAACAAAAACCCACAGAGCATTGAACAGAATGTTTCAAACATTCACACAGCCTTTGAACGGTGAACAGAACAGAGAGTGGGAATAAAGGACAAAGGAGGCTGGTAACTGCATCATTACAAAGTGGAGATTGAGGGCAGAGGAGGCTGGCGACTGCATTTAGACACAGGATCGAAATAGAAGAGCTAGAAAGCATCTGTCGGGCCAGAAGACAGAGAAAGCCTGGTGACTGTATCTTTATAAAGCGGAGACTGAGGACAAAGGAGGCTGGGGACTGTATCCTGACTGACACAGAATCGAAATAGAAGAGCTAGGAACCATCTGCATAGGAAGTGATAATAAAAACACGCATGAAGCTGCCGGCTGCATCTCTATAGGGAGTGGAAATAAAAACACAGAAGAGCTTGATGATTACATCTTTATTCGACGTGACGACTGACCGAGACGGAAGAGCCTGCCGACTACGTCTTTGTAGACAGTAGCGAAGGAGGGCAGGGGGCACACTTTGCAGGCAGTAGGCCGGGGCAGAGACAGGGCAAAGGGCAGACTGGAAAAGTCACTGGTGAAAGGAGACAACCCTTTCATCGGCCCTGGTGGTTGACGTACGTGCTCGGTCTGGAAGATGGCCCGATAATGGATGAAGAGAGAGCGTGTGGGCAAAGAGAAGTGTTGCACTTTGATGGAGCATGTTTTGTCGTTTGAAGCAGCTGGAAGCGATCGCACTCGACACAGTGTCCTGATGGACGGACCAGTGCTTCCGGACTTGTGGGGCTTGAAAGGAAGGCGGGCAGTAGCGGTGGGGATCTCGCTAGCTAGGTCAGCAGCATGCAGTACGTGACGCACCTTGCGTCCGCCGACGCACGTACGTACGTACGTACGTACC
>JABMCL010000145.1:267500-277500 GCA_018857735.1 Alviniconcha marisindica
TGTGTCGTGTGTGTGTGTGTGGTGGTGTGTGTGTGTGTGTGTGTGTGTGTGTGTGTGTGTGTGTGGTTAGTGTTATTGTAAAGCGCCCTGTGCTGCCACCTAGTGTGGTAGATGGGCGCTCTAGAAATCCTCTTTATTATTACTATTTGTATTTCGTACCGCACAAGTGCTACACTTCGACACGTTCCCTCACATATTCTTTGCATCAGTCTGACTGCTTCTTCACTTTTGACGCAAACGTCTGAGGGGGTAAAATGTGCAAGTAAGGAAACATGGTGCTTAACGTCCACAGAAACCGTACGGCTTATTAGGGACGGGGAGAAGGGGGGAAGGGAGTATGGAGGTGGAGGGAGAGGGAGATTATATACCTATCGCTACACTGTCACCACCAGAATCACTTCCGCATTAAGATGGGCAGCGATGAGAGCCATTTTAATGTTTCAGTAGGAAGGATGGACAAAGTCACAAGACAGTGTCCACAAACCACAACCTTTTCGAAGAGAAAGGAGAGCCGAAGCGGTATCGAACCGAGGTCCTTCCGCTTACCAGCCTAACGCCTTACCGCTAGGCCAAACCGGCTCACTGTGAAATGTGTGACGGTGCAGTGGGAATTATGGACGGAGGATCGCAGGCAGGTGTTGTGGATCCCGGCCCGTCCCCCGCGGGCCCATGGAGCCCCGGGCACTGCGCTGCACGGACAGCGAGATGGACCACGAGGACCTCCTCCACGTCTGGAGCAAGCTCTTGAGACTGCCCGCCACGACGACACACACGCCCTGCCTGATCATAGTGGGCGTGATGGGGTGTGTGTGGGTGGGGGGTGGGGTTGGGGTTCGGCGGGTGTGTGTGTGTGTGTGTGTGTGTGTGTGTGTGTGTGTGTGTGTGTGTGTGTGTGTGTGTGTGTGTGTGTGTGTGTGTGTGTGTGTGTGTGTGTGTGTGTGTGTGTGTGTTGTGTGTGTGTGTGTGTTGTGTGTGTGTGTGTGTGTGTGGTTGTGTGTGTGTGTGGTGCGTGTGTGTGTGTGTGTGTGTGTGTGTGTGTGTGTGTGTGTGTGTGTGTGTGTGTGTGTGTGTGTGTGGTGTGTGTGTGTGTGTGTGTGTGTTTGTGCGTGCATGAGCCGGTGTATATCTGCGTGCCCGCGCGCGCAGGAATAAGTGTTGACGAAAGCATTCCCCGCCCCAAAAAACAAAAAAGCAAAATAAGAACAACGAACAAACAAACAAAAAACCCAACAACAAAACAAAGAAACAAAAAAACGAAAACTAAAACAAAACAAAAAAACAAAAAAGAAGAAGAAAAGAAAGCCCAGATTTGTTTGTGCGTGCAGGCGGAAGCAGTTTAAAAAAATAGATAATCAGCTTTGATCAGTTGATTTTGTTAAAACTGTTTTTTTTTTAAAGCTTAAGGGCTGCAGATCACAACCCCGAGGAACGACGCTGTTTACGGTTTTAGGAAATTCATTTTCTGTTATCATTTAATACTATTTTTAGATTGAAAGTTTTAAATTTTCCCAATAAATTTCGTCCCATTGGATATGAATTTCTTCAACAGAGAACAGTTGAATTCCACTCTGAAGGGCATGAGCGTCGAATTGAAGATTGTAATAAGACATCGAAGTTGTACCGCGTGTGCCGCTGGTGAAACAGCCTTGCGGCGCTTTACAATAACAAAACAACTGTGACGCATTATGAACCACACACGATTGGCGGCGTGAAACATGTGTTAAGTGATGCGTTGAACAACAAATCTGGCAAATCAAAAAATATTAAAAAAGCACCTCTGTAAGAAGTAATGCGTTACCGTTTATGAAGCCCTAGGGCATGTTGTTTAAGTGCATCATGCAGTCGTTTGTATTTCTTTTGTTGACCCAATAGTGTGCTTTGTATGCTTTGTTGACCCAGTGGCTTGCATTCTTTATTGTCACATTAGTTTGTGTTGCTTGTTGACCCAACAGCTTATATTCCTTATTGATCGATTAGCTTGTATTCTTTACTGACCGAATAGTTTGCATTCTTTATTGACCGAATAGTTTGTATTCTTTATTGACCCAATAGTTTGTATTCTTTATTGACCTAATAGCATATATTCTTTATTGACCCAATAGTTTGCATTCTTTATTGACCTAATAGCTTGTATTCTTTATTGACCCAATAGTTTGCATTCTTTATTGACCCAAATAGCTTGTATTCTTTATTGACCCAAATAGCTTGTAAATTCTTTAGTGACCCAAATATCTTGTATTCTCTATTGACCCAATAGTTTGCATTCTTTATTGACCCAATAGTTTGCATTCTTTATTGATCCAATAGTTTGCATTCTTTGTTGACCCAATATTTTGTATTCTTTTATTGACGCAAATAGCTTGCATTCTTTAGTGACCCAAATAGCTTGCATTCGCTATTGACCCAATGGTTTGTATTCTTTATTGACCCAATAGTTTGTATTCCTAACTGACCCAATAGTTTGTATTCTTTGCTGACCCAATGGTTTGCATTCTTGTTGACCCAATAGTTTGTATTCTTTATAGACCCAATAGTTTGTATTATTTATAGACCCAATAGTTTGTATTCTTTATTGACCCGAACAGCTTGTATTCTTTAGTGACCCAATAGTTTGTATTCTCTGTTGACCCAATTGTTTGTATTCTGTATTGACCCAATAGCTTGCGTTCTTTATTGGCCCAATATTTTGTATTCTTTATTGACCCAATAGCTTGCATTCTTTACTGACCCGATAGTTTGTATTTTCTGTTGATCCAATAGTTTGTATTCTTTAATGGCCAAATAGCTTGTATTCTTTATTGACTCAATAACGTTTATTCTTTATTGACCCAAAAGTTTGTATTTCTAATTGACCCAATAGCTTGCATTCTTTATTGACACAAATAGCTTATATTCTTTAGTGACCCAATAGTTTGTATTCTCTGTTGACTCAATTGTTTGTATTCTGTACTGACCCAGTAGCTTGCGTTCTTTATTGACCCAATAGTCTGTATTCCTGATTGACCCAATAGTTTGTATTCTTTATTGACCCAACAGCTTGCATTCTTCATTGACCCAATAGTTTATATTCTCTGTTGACCCAATAGTTTGTATTCTTTACCGACCCAATAGCCGGCATTCTTTATATTCTCCAAGCTGATTAACCTAATCGTTTGTATTTTTTCTTTGCCCAGTAGTTCGTATTCTTTGTTGACTCAGTAGTCCATATTCTTTCTTGACCCAGTTTAGTTTGTATTCTTTGTTGACCCAGTCCATTTCAACCACCACAGCGTGTGGCAACTCCCATTACTGCTCAACCACTCCATCGTGTGGCAACTCCCATTACTGCTCAACCACCCCAGCTTGTGGCGTGGCAAGTTCGTTTACCACTCAACCACCCCAACGTGTTGCAAGTCCCCATTACCACTCAACTCCCATTACCGCCCAATCACTCCACCTGTGGCAACTCCCATTACTGCTCAACCGCCCCAGCGTGTGGGCGTGGCAAATTCGTTTACCACTCAAACACCCCATAAAAAAAATAATTGCGGATGACACAAGTGTGTCACTTGTATTGAAAGACCCCGACAGAAGAGCAGCAATTTTAAATTCTGACTTGGACAAAATTAACAGCTGGGCGAAACGATGGAAAGTTAGTTTTAATGAAGAAAAAACTGAATTGTTAACATTTAAGAAAGACAACCATCCAGTTTACCCACTGTCATTTGGAAATATTGTTCTCGAAGACAAGGAATGTCACAAACACTTAGGTCTGATTTTTCAAAGTAACTGCAAATGGGAAAAACATATAAACAGTATTATTAGAAAAGCAACCCTTCTTATTTCATGTTTACGTTCCTTTAAGTACAAGTTATGCAGAAAAGCCTTGGATACTATGTACAAATCCTTTATATTGCCACAGTTTGACTACGCCGACATTGTTTGGGATAATTGTACTGGAACACTTTCAAACATGCTCGAAAACCTGCATTTGGAAGCTATAAGAATTATTTTAGGAGCTGTTAGAGGAACAAGGCACGAAAAGTTGTATAAAGAATCTGGATTTTGCACACTAAAAGAAAGACGTAAACGTCACAAACTATTAATGTTTCACAAAATGATTAATTATCTATGCCGCGGATACCTATCGAACTTAGTACCACCTCTAGTTTCAGCAACAAACCCGTATCATCGCAGACGACCACATGAAAGAGTCATTCCCGCTCACAAAACAGAACTATATGCAAATTCATTCATTCCGTCAACTACCCAACTGTGGAACACATTACCTCAAACTATACAAACAAATCCTTCAATTAGTCTGCTGAAAAAATATTTGTCAACGAATGACACTATGGTTCCTATATATTATTATTTTGGTTCTAGAAAGGAACAAGTTAAGCATTGTAGACTTCGACTTTCTATTAGCGATTTAAATTATGACTTATTCAGACGCCACCTGTTAGAAGACCCTATATGTTCATGCGGATATACAGCAGAAACATCAGAGCATTTCTTACTACATTGTCCCCTTTATAATAGTATTAGAAATAAAACCATTAATAAACTAGATGAGAATGAAAGAAATATCAACACACTTCTGTTTGGAAACGACCAGCTACATTTAGAAACTAATAAGAAAATATTTGCTATAGTCCACGACTTTTTGCGCCAAACCGACCGCTTGTAAATCTGTAAAAGTCTGCCAAAATTTGTTTATGATACAAGCGAAGAAGTACACGTTTTAATCCTCTCCCTCTCTCTCTCAGATCAATAATTATGACAACATTACTAGACCATTCGGTTAGTTATTTGCTTTTTAACCCCCACCCCCTCCTCCCGTTTTGTTGCTATTGTTTTGCTTTTTGTTTTGTTTGTTTTTTGTTGTCATTTTGGTCTTTGTTGGTTTTGTTGCCTCTGACGTTGTGACAACAATTTGCCATCTTGCCATCGTAAATGTCTGTGTGATTATCATTTTATCTATCGGTAACACTCAAATAAGCATATTGCTTTTGTGTTTTCTGTACTTATTTGTTGAGCTTATGATTACGATGAATGAATAAAATTTTGTTTAAACCAAACACCCCAGCGTGTGGCGTGGCAATTTCGTTTACCACTCAACCAGCCCAACGTGTTGCAAGTCCCCATTACCACTCAACTCCCATTATCGCCCAACCACTCCACCGTGTGGCAACTCCCATCACCGCCCAACCACTCTATCTTGTGGCAACTCCCATTACCACTCAACCACTCCATCGCGTGGCAACTCCCATGACTGCTCAACCACCCCAGCGTGTGGCGTGGCAAGTCCCTTTACCACTCAACCACCCCAACGTGTTGCAAGTCCCCATTACCTGCCAGCCATACCAACGTGTGGCGTGGCAAGTCCCTTTACCACTCAACCACCCCCGGGTGTAAGAAGTCCCCATTACCAGTCAGCTACCCCAACATGTAGGAAGTTCCAGCTCTGTTGTTGAGCACTCAATGCTCGAAGTCGTGCACTCTACACAAAAGTCCGGCTTCTGGGGCATAATCCCAAGTAGTGAAGGTAAATTGCATTTGGATACAAAAATACACGGAAACAAAGAAAGGATCTTTTTTTCCCTCCCGGGCGGAAGATGGTAATACGTTATCATTCTTTACCAGAGCACAGCGGCAGCGTAATAAGATCATTTGGCCGAAAGACAGGTCCGTCAGATGGCATCATGGTTTTGGTATTCCGCCCGATTCCATTGTGCAAGTCTCCATATCTTATCTACACACGAGAGAGGAGCGGCGGTCGGATAAGAGGCGTTATTTATACGGCACCGGATGCATTAGTTCGTCCGAATTCAGAGGACTCGGAAAGAAAATCCGCATCGTCATGGAAGGCTTGTTAGCGTCGCTTTGGCTGAGACAATAAAAGGCTTCCCCTGACTTAGAGCTCGAGTGAGCCGGTTTGGCCTAGCGGTAAGGCGTTAGGCTGGTAAGCGGAAGGACCTCGGTTCGATACAGCTTCGGCTCTCCTTTCTCTTCAAAAAGGTTGTGGTTTGTGGACACTGTCTTGTGACTTTGCCGTCACTTCCTACTGAAACATTAAAATGGCTCTCATCGCTGCTCATCTTAATGCAGAAGTCATTCTGGTGGTGACAGCGTAGCGATAGGTATATAATCTCCCTCTCACCCCACCTCCATACTCCCTCCCCCCCTTCTCCCCGTCCCTAATAAGCCGTACGGTTTCTGTGGACGTTAAGCACCATGTTTACTTACTTACTAGAGCTCGTTCATAGTTCGGGAGCTGTGTGAGAGTCGAGGTGGCCGTCCTGGGCTGTCCGTCCTAACGAGCCTTCTGGTTTCCGTGGACGTAAAGCTATATTGAACCATGCTTCGGCATTGGTCACAGCTTGTCCCTAATATGTCAACTGACATCTGAGGACATTAAGCATCACTTCATCATCATCATTAGAGCTCGTTCATAGTTCAGGAGCTGTGTGAGAGTCGAGGTGGCCGTCCTGGGCTGTCCGTCCTAACGAGCCTTCTGGTTTCCGTGGACGTAAAGCTATATTGAACCATACTTCGGCATTGGTCTCAGCTTGTCCCTAATATGTCAACCGACATCCGAGGACATTAAGCAACACTACCTACCTACTTAGAGCTCGTACTGACGCGCAGGACGTTTGTGAGCCGGTTTGGCCTAACGGTAATGCGTTAGGCTGGTAAGCAGAGGGACCTCGGTTCGAATCTACTTCGGCTGTCCTTTCTCTTCAAAAGTTGTAGTCTGTGGACACTGTCTAATTGTGACTTTGTCCCCCACAATTAATGAAACATTAAAATGGCTCTCATCGCTGCCCATCTTAATGCAGAAATCATTCTGGTGGTGACAGTGTAGCGATAGGTATATAATCTCCCTCTTCCCCCCACCTCCATGCCCCCTTCTCCCCTTCTTCCCGTCCCTAATAAGCCTTGTGGTTTCTGTTGACGTGAAGCACCATGTTTACTTACTTAAAGCTTGGACTGACGCGCAGGACGTTTTATTCTTTGCTGCGGCATCTGAGGTTTCTCCAGCATCCCCCCCCCGCCCTCCCCACCTCCTTACCCTCCTCCCCCGTTCCCCACCCATCAGATTTCTAGCTGTCTTTACTTCAGTCGCCTCCATCAGCTTGTCATCCACTTGGTCCAGTGGATTCTCCAACAATGTCCCGCTCTTACCGCCGTCACTCGCAACTCAAAGATTTCCTTGATCCATACAAAAATTCTGCATGTCTATACTTAAAGCTGGAAACATCGAAGAAAGCGCATCCGGTCGGGAAAACAGCAGAAAAAGACGTGATGGAAATGGAAAATGCGTTTGAATAAAGGGGAAATTGATTTTGTGTGTCAGTGTTGTGTCCAAGGAATTGGCGTTAGTTCCCAAAATACGCCGTGTGCGCAGAATACAGTATCTTTACTGGCTAAGTGTGTGGACATAGATAGAAACAGCGGCAGACATTAGCTTCACTCAGTCATTCATACATACCAGCAGCTCACTCAGCACTATCAAACAAACACACACAACTAGAGAACTCACCACGTCAACAATTTGTGTGATGACTGCAAAACTCACCACGTCAATGATTTTGTGAGAAGACTAGATAACTAACTGATCTGTGTGATGACTAGATAACCCACCATGCCAGTGATCTGTGTGATGACCAGAGAATTCATCACGTCAGTGATCTGTCTGATGATTAGATACCTCTCCACGTCAGTGAACTGTCTGATGACTAGATACCTCTCCACGTCAGTGATCTGTGTGATGGCCAGAGAATTCACCACGTCAGTGATCTGTCTGATGACTAGATACCTCTCCACGTCAGTGATCTGTGTGATGACTAGGTAACTAATCATGTCAGTGATCTGCGTGATAACTAGAGAACAATATAACCACGTCAGTGATCTGTGTGATGACTAGGTAACTAATCATGTCAGTGATCTGCGTGATAACTAGAGAACTATATAACCACGTCAGTGATCTGCGTGATAACTAGAGAACTATATAACCACGTCAGTGATCTGCGTGATAACTAGAGAACTATATAACCACGTCAGTGATCTGCGTGATAACTAGAGAACTATATAACCACGTCAGTGATCTGTGTGATAACTAGAGAACTATATAACCACGTCAGTGGTCTGTGTGATGACTAGGTAACTAATCATGTCAATGATCTGTGTGCTGACAAGAGAACTCGCCACGTCAATGATCTGTGTGATGACAAGAGAACTCACCACGTCAATGATAGGTGTGCTGACAAGAAAACTCGCCACGTCAATGATCTGTGTGATGACAAGAGAACTCACCACGTCAATGATCTGTGTGCTGACAAGAGAACTCGCCACGTCAGTGGTCTGTGTGATGACTAGAGAACTCACCACGTCAGTGATCTGTGTGAAGACTACATATCTGACTACGTCACTGATCTGTGTGATGACCAGATAACTAACCACGTCAGTGGTCTGTGTGATGACTAGAGAACTCACCACGTCAATGATCTGTGTGAGAGTGATGCCCAGGTTGATGACTACGGGGCTTTTGGCGTCATACACCGGTCTGACGGCAGGGTCGTAGTTGACACGCAGTTTTTGCAGCAGCCGTTGCTCGTCGGTCAGATCTTGCACCGGCCTCAGATCTGGAAGAAGACACAGGAGTGATTAAGAGGGGGAACCGGATATTATGGAGTATGATGTCATTATTGTAGAGTATAGACACGAACTGTGTATGTGAATACAGATTTGATTAGGAACCAGACGCAGATTGTCAGTGTTGATTGGGAACCACACACACACACACACACACACACGCACGCACGCACGCACGCACGCACGCACGCACGCACGCACGCACGCACGCACGCACGCACGCACGGACGCACGCACGCACCCGTCACCTTATTTTATCCCCCACTCAGGCAGATGGTACAGAAGACACTGGCCATTCTTCAGACACACTAGCCCTAGGCGTCCTTGTGTTCTCCAAAGCCAGACATTGCAGAGTATACACAGACGCTTGTCCAGACACTGACCCTCGGTGTCCTAATGCCCCACCCAGACAGGAGCTATAGAGGACTCTGGCTGTTGTCCGGAGACTGACCAGTGGTGCCCTCATGACTCTGCTAGCAAGAAATTATAGAGGAAACTGACCCTGGGTGTCCAGATGTCCCACCAAGTCAGACGTTGTAGAGGACACTGACCGTTGTCCGAACACACTGAACCTCGGTGACCTAATTTCCCAGTCAACCAGAGTTGTAATGGGCACTGGCTATTGACTTCAGTGTCCTAATGTCTCGAACAACCTGATATTATGGAGGACACTGACCACCATCTAAAACACATTGAGCAACGGTCCTCATTAATAAAACCAGACCAAACCGTACATTGAATTGTGCCATTATGACCAGCTCATCCTGATATCATAGAGGACACTGACCACCATCCATACACACTGAACCATGTCCCAGTCACGAAGGAGTTATAGTAGACACTGACCATTGTCCAGACATTGATTTCAGTGTCATTACGACAAGCTCATCCTGACGTTATAGGGGACACTGACCACCTTCCACACACATTAACCCTAGGTAACTTGGTGTCAATCAGGAGTTATTGTGACACTGACTTATAGAGGACACTGACCACCTCCCACACACACTGACCCATATCCAAGTCACGAAGGAGTTATAGTAGACACTGACCATTGTCCAGACATTGATTTCAGTGTCATTAGGTCAAGCTCATGCTGACGTTATAGGGGACACTGACCACCGTCCACACACACTAACCCTAGGTAACTTGGTTTCCCAGTCAGGAGTTATTGTGACACTGACCATTGTCCCGACATTGATTTCAGTGTCATTAGGACAAGCTCATCCTGACGTTATAGGGGACACTGACCACCTTCCACACACACTAACCCTAGGTAACTTGGTGCCCCAGTCAATTAGGAGTTATTGTGACACTGACCATTGTCCCGACATTGATTTCAGTGTCATCACGGCCCACTCGG
>JABMCL010000145.1:282500-302500 GCA_018857735.1 Alviniconcha marisindica
CGAGTTGTCTCCGAAGAGGTACAGACAGGGACCTGGATAATAACAGCACTACTACTACTACTACTACTACTACTACTACTACTACTACTACTACTACTACTATGATATTTGTAAAGCCACAAATCTTGTCCAAACTATTCCATAGCCATCACACACACACACACACACACACACACACACACACACACACACACACACACACACACACACACACACACGCCACACACACACGCACACGCGCGCACACACACATACACACACACGCACGCACGCACGCACGCACGCACGCACGCACGCACGCACACACACACACACACACACACACACACACACACACACACACATAGAGGCACCCGCACACACGAGCATTCTGTCTATACAAAGCTAAATTTACACATCTTAAAATAATAAAAAAATCCCGGGAGGTAGTGGAAGTCTATAACGTGTCACGTTTCAGTGGCCTTTGTAAATGCCGCTGTTCACTGTCAGTAATACACCAGTTCACTGTCAGTAATACACCAGTTCACTGTCAGTAATACACCAGTAATCACAAACAGATTAACACTCGCATTCCAGATACAGTTTGACATTACATACGATGTTTAACCACAAAGTTCGTTTCAAATGGCGAGTTGATTTCATTGGTTTTTCTGGCGACAGGAAGCGACCACACTCATGGTCTTCCGCCCTCGGTTTTCCTTTTTGCTCATCTAGATTTCCTTGGGCCTTTGGTCTGTTGCACGAAAGACTAAAGAAACTAGTGATGTATTTCCTCCCTCGGGTTTCCTTTTTGCTCACCTAGATTTCCTTGGGCTTTCGGTCTGTTGCACAAAATACTGAAGAAACTATTGATAATGTTCAAAATATGGCGTTGTTTTTCGCTTGGTTGATGTTTCTGGGACGTTTGCATCTTGCTGTGACCTTGACCCAAACATATACGTTGATTTTTCTGGGACTTTTCCATCTTGCTGTGACGCTGATCCAAACATCTGCGTCAGATAATTTTTCTGGGACGTTTGCATCTTGCTGTGACGCTGACCCAAATAACTACGTTGATTTTTCTGGGACGTTTGCATCTTGCTGTGACGCTGACCCAAATAACTACGTTGATTTTTCTGGGACGTTTGCATCTTGCTGTGACGCTGACCCAAATAACTACGTTGATTTTTCTGGGACGTTTGCATCTTGCTATGGCGCTAACACAAACTTTCGCAATAACCATGCACGGTGAGTTGCACATAGAACTGCTTATTTCGCTTCAGTCCAGCACCCCGTGTGGATCGATGCACCTGTTGATTTTTTGGATTCCTGAGTAGTGGGGCTGTAGCTAAGTCTAAAGCACAGAGAGACGAAGGAGGAATATAAAGCAATAATATTATATACAATGACACCGCATCTCGCTCGCTTAAGCCCGTTCTTAATAGACGATTTCCGGAAATAACAGGCAAAGATAATTTGACAGTGAGAGAGTGAAGTCCCCTGAATGGAAGCGGCAGCTGAGAAGAGCCGATCTGCGACAGTTTTAGATCTTCAGGCATGGACCTATTATAATTTATACTAGACTACCAGCTGGGGGAACCTACTATCCGATCTGCATGTTCCCCATGAACAGTGAGCGCTTGATCGGCGTTTCTGATGCCTTTTCTGCCTTTGTTTACGGGTATCCGTCATCTTGCCCACGTGCTCACTGTACCCCCAACAAAAGCGTGCCTTATACTCTGCGCTACACCCGCACACATGGACCTATATATACAGGCCATGCCTGTAGGCACTTACCGAGTGAAGTCCCGCGGATTTCCGAAGATCGTCTATTGGGCAAACTGTTAGTTCGCCGAACATACTTCGGACAGTTCGACGAACTATAATTCGTCTCTTAATTGAGCTCAGACGAATTTTCAGTTCCCCGAACATGGTTCGTACAGTTCGACGAACTGTACTTCGTTTCTTAACTGGCTTATAATGAGACGCAAACTTCGGTCCCAACTTGCCGCAGAAGCGCAGCAGACAGCATGATTTAAAGTGTAGGCTAGTCAAGTCAGGTCAAGTCAATATACTTTAATCATCCCTCACATGGTAATTCAGCTAACTACTATATCATTTTGGGTACCAGAGACAAGGCTGCACCTCCCACAAGTCAACAAATAGGTCGGGGCCCTCCGAAGTGAAGTATCGACACCGTCATCCATTTCTATTTTTCTTTCTTCCTCATCCACAGGAGAGCTCTTTTGCTCTGAACCAATCAGTGGCAAAGTTCGCCGAACTGGGCGAATATTCCCAGAACATGCTGAGCGAAGCTTTTTGGACCCCGAACATAGCTTCGTCGACGAATACCTCGAACTAGGTTCGTGAAGCAAATGTTCGCCCAGATAAGAAGGGGCCTTAGAAGGGAAGCTGTAACTGAGACAGAGAGGCGATGATGATGATGATGTAGAGCTTAATGTTCTCGGATGTCGCCGGGGTTGACATATTAGGGACAAACGGCGACCAGTGCGTAAGCATGAGTCAGTGTTGCTTTACGTCCGCAGAAACCATAAGGCTCATTAGGACGGGGAGTCCAGGACGGCCACCTCGACTTTCACACAGCTCCCGAACTCTGACAGAGAGGCGAAGTAAGTCAGTAAACATGATGCTTAACGTCCATAAAAACCATGAGGCTTATTAGGGACGGGGAGAAGGAGGGAGGGGAAGGGGGTATGAAGGTTGGGGAAGAGGGAGATTATATACCTATCACTACACTGTCACCACCAGAATGATTCCTGCATTAAGATGGGCAGCGATGAGAGTCATTTTAATGTTTCAGTAGGAAGTGATGGACAAAGTCACAAGACAGTGTCCACAAACCACAACCTTTCTGAAGAAAAAGGAGAGCCGAAGCGGTATCGAACCGAGGGCTTGCTTACCAGTTTAACGCCTTACCGCTAGCCAACCGCTCACACAGAGAACAGTGCTATAGTTGAACGCCTATACCGCTAGGCCAAACCGGCTCACACAGAGAACAGTGCTATAGTTGCCATTGCATATATTGGCCGCTAGGCCAAACCGGCTCACACAGAGAACAGTGCTATAGTTGCCATTGCATATATTGGCCGCTAGGCCAAACCGGCTCGCAAGGGACGAAGGAGGAATAAAGCAATATATACGATGACGCCTCATCTCGACCGCGCTCGCTTATAGAGAGTAAGACTACAGACTCAGAACAATGAAACCACTGATTCCAACCTCCGCGGCCTGATCCGAACATGCGAACAATACGAGCATGACCTCAAAAACAGCCGCTCCTTTGCACTTCCATGACAGGGACTTAATGGCGCGTTGCGTTGCGTTACGAGATAGAGGCTTGTCGAGGGCACGTTATCAATGGAGAACCATCGTGACTGCGTCAGAAATCCCACGCCATTTTCACCCTCCTCCACCCACTTCCCGAATCTTCACCTCTCCCCTTCCCCGCTTCTCTCTCTGTCTCTGTCTCTCTCAGTCTCTCTGTCTCTGTCTCTCTGTGTCGTTGTCTCTCTCTCTCGGTCTCTGTCTGTTTGTTTGTTTGTCTGTCTGTCTGTCTCTTTTTGTCTGTCTCTGTTTCTCTGTCTCTCTCTGTCTCCCTCTCTCTCTCTCTCGTAGTATTTGTAGAATCAGTCCCTCATTGGCGAGGGCTGGATGTAAAATGACCCTGTGCCTACTCCACTTCCCTCGTAAAATAAAGTTTACTCACTCAAGTTTATTCATTCGTTCATTCTCTCTCTCTCTCTCTCTCTCTCTCTCTCTCTCTCTCTCTCTCTCTCTCTCTCTCTCTCTCTCTCTCTCTCTCTCTCTCTCTCACGCACTTTCTCTCTCTTGTGTCTTCTCTCTGTCTCTCTGTGTGTCTAAATTCTCTCTCTCTATGTGTCTCTCTCTGTCTGTCTGTCTGTCTGTCTGTCTGTCTCTCTTTCTCTCTCTCTTTCTCTCCTCCTCCTCCTCCTCCCCCTCTTCCTCCCCCTCTTCCTTCTCCCGCCTCAACAGATCGGTGTTGATGACGTGATCATCGATGGAACGATCACTGGAGGTCGTATTGAGCGACAAGTTTGGTACTGGGGACGGTCTCTGCCAACACGCAAACATCCTTTCCGTCCCTCGCCACTGATTGAAGATAATAATACCATGGCGATGGTGCTGATGACATCGATAATCCACATGTTATTGACAGAGGTTGTGGTAGGTTCAGAGGTTGTGGTAGGCTTGAGTAGTGCTAATGGTAATCCACATGTATTTACATTCATCGGATGTATTTACATTGATATGATTTGTCTTTGTTCATTATTAGACATAAGTTTGCCGTTTTGAATTGTTGCAACGCAATACTTATGACAGTAATGAGAATATCAACACACAAGGGAGTTAATTAGCGCTCGAAATACGTAACACAAGTACAACAACAAAGACCTGAGTCACCTACGGTAACTCTCACCTGGCATGCGTGTAAATATAAGGTACATAACTCAACCAGAGGCACATCCTCCTATAAGCAATGATAATAATATTAAGCATTACATATTATCATTTTCGTGTAGCTGCTAATTCGCCCTGTGGTGATTGTGTGGCAACTGTGACATCACGTTAAAATCCAGAACTAGCCAATCCAGTACTATAAACACACAAGGAGTTAATTAGCGCGCGAAATACGTAACACAAGTACAACAACAAAGACCTGAGTCGCCTACGGTAACTTTCACCTGGAATGCGTGTAAATACAAGGTACATAAACTCCACCAGGGGTACATCCTTTTTTAATCCAGTACTAGCTAACTTTCAAGATTACTTTATTATCTCATCAGAGAAATTAAAACGTGGCTGAACATTAACCACATCACAATAATAACACATTTTGTATATTTTAAAACTCAAAGAACAGTCATTGAAAATACAGAAGTTAAATAATAAATAAGATAGTAATTTGCGTAATTTACACACACACACACACACACACACACACACACACACACACACACACTGCTCTGACGTTTGAACGGATTTATCTGTTCAGAAATGCTATCGACTGCAGAGCAAAACTGTATCAGATTTCGGTACGCGAAATCGTCTGTCAGATAGAAGAAGACGAACATGTCCATGTTTAGCAAGGACATGGCTGTTGTCATCCACAGTCTTGTTAACATTGTTAGAGACTCGTCCGAGAATGAGCCTTTGCCCCCATCCCAGGGCATACAGCTGGAAACTCGCTGCATGCACAATTTCTGCCCCACCACCTTTACACGTACTGTACATAATCTGTAATTGATGAATGTGGAGTGTGGATCGCCCTGTCCATGAGCTGACGACCAGGAAACCTCAACCCAAGACGAGGCCTCAAGCGGATTACCAGTTCTTTCCCCTCCCCCTTGTAATTACCGTAGAGGATCAATAGTATCCTAGACATGACAAGAGAGAGACCGATATAACTAAATCTCACTAATAGAGGTACTTTGTTTCATCTTTTCCGGAAGATAATTGCAAGTTTTGTGGTTGATGAACTAAGAGACTGTTTATTTGAGGATGTAAGTAAACATGGTGCTTATTATAACGTCCACAGAAACCATAAGGCTTATTAGGGACGAGGAGAAGGATGGGAAGGGGGTATGAAGGTTGGGGGGGGGGGGAGAGGGAGAATATATATATCTATCGCTACACTGTCACCACCAGAATGACTCCTGCATTAAGATGGGCAGCGACGAGAGCCATTTTAATGTTCCATTTATTGTGAGGGACAAAGTCACAAGACAGTGTCCACAAAGCACAACCGTTTTGAAGAGAAAGGAGAGCCAAAGCAGAATCGAACCGAGATCTTTCTGCATACCAGCCTAGCTAGCGCCTTACCACTAGGCCAGACCGGCTCACTGTTTGAGGATGTACACACCTCAGTAAATTACTGCAACAAAATCTCTACTGGTGGAAGGCTTATTTACTGCATGGTCTACCTGCATTCAACATGCAAGTCAGTTTTATAAGCACTCCACATCGCGTTGAGGACACGTCATTTACGTGCCAGGTGTGTGTAAAGATGAACTGGTTTTGCCAGTATTACATACTAGTCAAAAAAGTGTTAGTAGTTTTAGCCTTGGATGTTTTTAGTTTTAGTTTTAGGGCCAGCGTTCAGCATGGAATTGCTAGGCAGTTTCAAGTATTAGCTTGCAGTCAGTATTATACAGGCTTTCTGCCAAGTATACAGAGAAGCAACTGAAGTACGTCGAAAGGTATCCGCAAAAGTGATCGTAAACAGCGTTAATGATTTGATAAATCATTGTCAAATCGTTATCAAGCAAATCGTTATCTGGCTCGGTATGACGAGAAAATAAAACGTATTACGATCCATTTGCTCCCCACCCCACCCACTACCCACCACACAACACTCCCCCACTCCCAACCTTCCCCGCTCTCACTCCTCGTTACATTCCTGTGCGCCCATGTGTGTGTGTGTGTGTGTGTGTGTGTGTGTGTGTGTGTGTGTGTGTGTGTGTGTGTGTGTGTGTGTGTGTGTGTGTGTGTGTGTGTGTGTGTGTGTGTGTTTGTGTGTGTGTGTGTGTGTGTGTGCCCGCGCGCGTGCGGATGTGTGTACGTGCGGTTTTGATGTGGGAGGAGTACAATATTATGTTTATATATTATTTTGTGGTTTCATCTTGATTTATGTTTTTTGTTGTTGATCTAGTGAAACGCGGTGTGGCCACTATCGTCAGGAATATACGGCGCTACAGAAAATTATATACGGCGCTACGGAAATGACCGCTATTATAATCATTATAAAAGCTGCTTAAGTTTTTAGCTTCAGTGTACTTCTTTATTCAAGGCAGACTTTGCACATACCGGGCAGAAATCTTGGCTCTAAAAACTCTGCACAGACGTCAGTCACTGAGATAGAAACTTAGGTAGGTAGGTAGGTAGTGTTGTTTAATGTCCTCAGATGTCAGTTGACATATTAGGGACAAGCTGAGACCAATGCCGAAGCATGGTTCAATATAGCTTTACGTCCACGGAAACCAGAAGGCTCGTTAGGACGGACAGCCCAGGACGGCCACCTCGACTCTCACACAGCTCCTGAACTATATAAAGAAACGTACCTATAGTATATATATATATATAATATATAATATGAGAGAGAGAGAGAGAGAGAGAGAAGAGAGAGAGAGAGAGAGGAGAAAAAGAGAGAACAGAAAACTACATATATATATATATATATATATATATATATAATATATATATATAAGAGAGAGAGAGAGAGAGAGAGAGAGAGAGAGAGAGAGAGAGGGGGGAAAACAACAACTTACCTATAGTATATATATATAGAGAGAGAGATCGGTCGGTGCCGACCTCGAGAGCCCAGTACCCAGATGTTGTTGGTTATTTATTCAGCCTGCTTAGTGGCGGGCACGCGCCGGGCTAATGGCCGGGGGCTCTGTCCTGACCGATGGACACTCCACGGCCGTGTTGCCAGGGATCAGCCAGCGAGCAGGGCCAATGGGCAGTCCACTTTGTCCCGCGGCCACGCCGGCCTCCCGGCCCCCGGAGGGCATAAAACGGGAGACTAGAAACACAGGCGGCCAATTTCCTTCGCCCCTTTCTTCCGCGGGCGGCGGGGGGAAGGAGGTATACACGTACGGCGCGGACTGAGACGTACCGGCGGACTAATCTTGTCTGAGCCACCCTCCTTCTCTGGCCATTGGGTCTTGCGGCGCGTGTCGAATGGTGGGTGTTGTGGGGTGGGTGTTGTGTGATGGGTGTTGAATGGTTGGGTGTTGTGTGGTTGGTGTTGTGTGGTGGGTGTTGAATGGTGGGTGTTGAACGGCGGACACAATGGTGAATGTTGTACGGTGGGTGTTGTGTGGTGGGTGTTGAATGGTGGGTGTTGAACGGCGGACGGTGGGTGTTGTGTGGTGGGTGTTAAATGTTGAATGTTGTATGGTGGGTGTTGTGTGGTGGGTGTTGAACGGTGGGTGTTGTGTGGTGGGTATTGAATGGTGGGTGTTGTGCGATGGGTGTTGTATGGTGGGTGTTGAATTGTGAGTGTCGTATGCGGGTGGTGAATGATGGGTCATGCAGTGCGTATTGAATGGTGGGTGTTTTATGGTGGGTGCATTTTGAATGGTGTATGTTGAATGGTGCGTGTTGTATGGTGGGTGTAGTTTGGTGGGTGTTATATGGCGGGTGTTGAATGTGGAATGGTTGGTCCTAAAGGGCGAGTGTTGAACGGCGGGCATTGTATAGCAGGAGTTGAATGGTGGGTGTTGAACAGCAGGTGTCAGTTTATACACAATGGGTGTTAATGGATGTTATTCAAATGGTGGTGTTGGACGGTTGGTGCTGTTGCTGTTGAAGAGTGGGTGTTTCTGGGTGTTGTTCAAGTGATGGGTATTGAACGGTGGCTGCTAGCAGTTGAATAATGGGTGTTGGTAGGTGTTGTTCGAGTGTCGGGTTTTGGGACAGTGGGGGTTGGTAGGTGTTCCATGCTGTGTGCTGATGGATCCTAGACGTTGAGTGATAGATGCAGTTGATAGGTGGGATAAAATGCGCCTTGAGATTGAAAAGACTCCAAGAAGACTTGTCTGTCGATAAGGGTACGGTTAGGTTGGCAAACAAGGTATCGCAGTTTTTGTTACTGTTGCTGTTGTTGATGACGTTAGGTTTTTATTAATACTCTTGTTGTTGTCATTCGTGTTGTCGTTGTCGTCGTCGTCGTTGGTGTTGTCGTTGTGATGGTTTTGATATACTGTGATCACTATGATATACTATACCGCCGCCAAACTGCCTGGATCGTTTTAAGAAGTTACCAAATACAACGACATAGAATGAAATGTGTACAGCTAGCTTATTACACACACACACACACACACACACACACACACACACACACACACACACACACACACACACACACACACACACACACACACACACACATGCACACACACAAACACACACACACACACGCGCGCCCGCGACTGGTAATACAACCAATGCACAGAAATGGCGAGACAGCTTTGGACAAATCAACAAGCCAAACATACACACTGAAGCGTCAGAACACACATAAAGTTTGTAAGCGAAAAGAGTTACTAAGAAGATGATCCAAACAGCTATGCCCACGGAAAACAAAATCGTGGGGTATAGAACATGATGTGACAAAGTCAATGGAACGCCGTACATCATTCACATTTCAGCATCGATCTAACATTACTGCTTGGCTGTAAGAGACAGCGGAGTTTGATTTGGTGTTTCTTCAGCTTCCGGCAAATAAACCAAATAAACGTAAAGCTATTTCCTTCCCTTCATCATCGTTGCTTGAAATAAAGGTCTGCTCTGAAAATACGCGAAGGTTTTTGTATTGTCCTATTGAAACAGGCGTTCTTTTGAACCTTTTGTGTGTTTGATCATTCGCTCGTTTACCTGTGAGAGAAGAAGCGTTTAAAGATACGCGTACTATGCAGCGATGTGTCGTGGTGAAAGGGTAGTTGTGCCTCTGCTGTTTAATTTATACCCCGTTTCCATGTCTTGTGATTTTGTTCCTCACACGTTGTGGTCAGTGGACACAGTCTGGCGACACTGTCTGGTGACTTTGTCCCTCGCAAGTTGTGGTCTGTTTCCATGTCTTGTGATTTTGTTTCTCACAAGTTGTGGTCTGTGGACACTGTCTGGCGACACTGTCTGGTGACTTTGTCCCTCACAAGTTGTGATCTGTTTCCGTGTCTTGTGATTTTGTCCCTCACAAGTTGTGGTGTGTGGACTTTGTCCCTCACAAGTTGTTGTCTGTGGACACTGTCTGGTGACTTTGTCTCTCACAGGCTGTGGTCTGTGGACATTGTCTGGTGACTTTGGCCCTCACGAGTTGTGGTCTGTGGACACTGTCTGGTGACTTTGTCTGTCACAAGTTGTGGTCTGTGGACACTGTCTGGTGACTTTGTCTCTCACAAGTTGTGGTATGTGGACTTTGTCCCTCACAAGCCGTTGTCTGTGGACACTGTCTGGTGACTTTGTCTCTCACAAGTTGTGGTCTGTGGACAGTCTTGTGACCTTTTCCCTCACAAGTTGTGGTCTTTGGACACTCTCTGGTGACCTTGTTCCTCACAATTAATAAAACATTAAAGTGGCTCTCGTCGCTTCCCATCTTAATGAAGACTTCGTTCCGGTGGTGACAGTATCGCGTCTCCCTCTTCTCCCCACCTTCTGGGATCTCTTTACACACCGTTTCCATGCACCGCCCATAATTCTCTTGGTTCGGTTGGACTTGTTTGTCTCCGGAGAGTTACCGGCGGGGACCGAGATCCCAGAAGGTGGGGAGAAGAGTGACACGCTACACTGTCACCACCGGAATAAAGTCTGCATTAAGATGGGCAGCGTCGAGAGCCATTTTAATGTTTCATTAATTCTGAGGGACAAAGTCACCAGACAGTGTCCTAAGACCACAACTTGTGAGGGACAAAGTCCAAGACTGTCCACAGACCACAACTTGTGAGGGACAAAGTCCAAGACTGTCTACAGACCACAACTTGTGAGGGACAAAGTCAAAGACTGTCCACAGCCCACGACGTTTGAAGAGAGAGGGGAGAGCTGAAGCAGAATCGAACCGAGGTCGTTCTGCTTACCAGCGGAACGTCTTGCCGCCAGCCCAACCGGCTGATTAAAACCCATAATGTTCGTGGCGTATTATTGATTATAAGTTTCTTTTTGATTTAACAAACAAAACAAACAAAACAAAAACAAACAAAAAGAAGAAGAAAAAAACATAGCCGCGGTCCTAAAGTGTGAAGCATCCCCCGCGAGAATAAAGACAAATCATCACTATAAGGACGGAAATCCCTCACCCACCCTTCTCCCTTATACACCCACCCCCTCCCTTATACACTCACACCCTCCCTCCCTTATACACCCCCTCTCCCTTATACACCCACCCGCCCCTCTCACTTATACACCCACCCCCTTATACACCCACCCACCCCACCCCCTTATACACCCACCCACCCCTCTCCCTTACACACCCACCCACCCCTCTCCCTTATACACCAACCCACCCCTTTCCATTATACACCCACCCAACCCTCTCCATTATACACCCACCCACCCTTCTCCCTTATACACCCCCTCTCCCTTATACACCCACCCACCTCTCTCATTTATACACCCACCCTCTTATACACCCACCCACCCTCTTATACACCCACCCACCCCTGTCCCTCATACACCCACCCACCCACCCCTTCTCCCTTATACACCCACCCACCCCTTCTCCCTTATACACCCACCTACCCCTTCTCCCTTATACACCCACCCACCCCTGTCCCTTATACACCCACCCACCCCTGTCCCTTATACACCCACATACCCCTTCTCCCTTATACACCCACCCACCCCTTCTCCCTTATACACCCACCCACCCCTCCCTCCTTATGCACAGTCAGCGCAAGTCGCCCCTAAAGTTCCAGTGAAACTGGTGGGCATTTGGACATGATTTACGAGCTGGGCAACCTCTTTCCGCTAGACATGGTGTTAAACACTTCATGGGATGAGTCTGTGCGGCAACTCTGTGGAGTGGAAGGCCATTCGTCACGTAACAGGAAAGGTTCATAACGTTATGCTGCCAGAGAACATGTCTAAAGATACCTCTGGTATTGGAAAAGAATCAGTCAGTCGGACAGGCCAGACAGACATGGACACAGACTCACAGACGCATACAGACCAGTCAGATGAAGACAGAGACAGATATACGGACACAGTCGGACACACCAGGCGGGCACAGACGCAGAGAGGCATGGGCACAAGCAGTCAGACAGACCAGGCAAACACACATGCGTACATGCATTAGACCATGCAAGCGGACACAAGACACAAACAGGCATGGATACATGCAGTCAGACAGACCGGGCAGACACAGACCAAAGACAGACACAGACGGGCACAGGGACACAGACAGACAGACTGTCATCAAGCCCGACAAGACCGACAGACATGGACAGATGGACAAGTAAGACACACACGGACAGATGGACAAATCAGACAGACACGGACAGATGGACAAGTCAGTCAGACAAGACTGATAGACCAGACGGATAGAGACCCAGACAGTAGGTGGTTTCTTTGTGGCTACACTAAACCCTATATGGGTAAGTGGTTTGTTTGGGACGTCTCTAAATCCTTTGTGGATAGGTGGTTTGGTTAGGACGTCACTAAATCCTATGTGGGAAGGTGGTTTGTCTGGGCTGCCAATATAAGCCATAGATGGGTAGGCTGTTTGTTCGGGACAACACTAAATCCTATGTTGGTAGGTAGTTTGAGACGACATTAAATCCTATGTGGGATGGTGGTTTGTTTGGGACGACACTAAATCCTATATGGGTAGATGTTTGTTTGGGACGACACTAAATCCTATATGGGTAGATGGTTTGTTTGGGACGACACTACGTCCAGTGTGGGCAGGTGGTTTGTTTGGGACAACACTGAACCCTATGTGGGTCTGTGGTTTGCTGTGAACTACGCTATACCTATGTGACACAGGGCACCCCACCGCCCCCTTAGGTAGATGGCCACTGCGACCGGAGACACCCTGAACATGCAGCCGTCTGTGACCACCCTATACCCAACATCTCTGCCCGAATTGGAAATTAGGGAAGTCTACGAGTGGATCGATGGCAACGTTGCCAGGTTTAGCTGGTTTGGTCGGGATAGCGGCGCCTGTTACGGGCAAAGTTTACCTAGGCTGGGGAGAGCGAAGTTCGTTGTCAATACTGAAGGCAACAGAGATAGATGGCCTCTCTCTTTGGCTCCATCAGTTACACCGTCGGGGGTTGTCAGTACTGAGGGGTTTCAAATCAAATCAAATCAATCTTTATAGTTCATCAGCACACAAAGCATTATTTTTTTCCCTTTTCTGTGACGCATGGTCTGAAAAAGCTACATTTAAAATCAATAAATAAAAAATAAAAATACGTAAAAAGTTATTTTTGTGTCACTCTAACATTCTCTCCCCTCTCTCGCCCGCCCCGGCTTCCTCCCCAGACATACACCCACACACACATATGTAACGTTTAAAACACACGCGCAACCGCGCGCGCGCATCCGCGCGCGCGCGCACTCACACATACAAACACAACACACACACACACACACACACACACACACACACACACACACACACACACACACACACACACACACACACACGGGCGCGCGCCATCAGTTACACCGCTGGAAATAAATTGTCAGTACTGAGGGGTTTCATCAGTTACACCGCTGATTGTCAATACTCAAGAGTTTCATCAGCTACACAGTAGGAGAGTGTCAGCACAGGAATGTTTCATCAGTTACACCGTTGGTGATTGTTAATACTCAAGAGTTTCATCAGTTACACCGTTGGTGATTGTTAATACTCAAGAGTTTCATCAGTTACACCATTGGAGACTCTCAATACTGAGGGGTTTCATCAGGTACACCGTTGGGGATTGTCAATACTGAGGGGTTTCATCAGGTACACCGTTGGGGATTGTCAATACTGAGGGGTTTCATCAGGTACACCGTTGGGGATTGTCAATACTGAGGGGTTTCATCAGGTACACCGTTGGGGATTGTCAATACTGAGGGGTTTCATCAGGTACACCGTTGGGGATTGTCAATACTGAGGGGTTTCAATAGTTACACCGTTGGGGATTGTCAATACTGAGGGGTTTCAATAGTTACACCGTTGGGGATTGTCAATACTGAGGGGTTTCATCAGGTACACCGTTGGGGATTGTCAATACTGAGGGGTTTCATCAGGTACACCGTTGGGGATTGTCAATACTGAGGGGTTTCATCAGGTACAGGGGGCAGGGGCATGAAAAGGTGGAAGCTGGACCCGTACATTTTTTAAAGTTCAAACCAGCAAAAGCGCGAAGGCAATGGTATGAATACATACACTGGTAACAAGTGTGACAATAATAAGAAGCATAATAATAAGAAGGAGAAGAAAGAGAAGAAGGAGAAGAAGGCAAGAGGAGGAAGAGGTGTGTTTGGGGGGGGGGAGGGGGGGCATGACTTTGTAAAGCTATCTCAAGTCATTAAATAAGGTGTGTGTATGTTGACCTAGGCACTGATACTGATGACACTCCACATCTCCCCCTTCCCGAACACAGAGAGAGAGAGAGAGAGAGAGAGAGAGAGAGAGAGAGAGAGAGAGAGAGAGAGAGAGAGATCTAATTCGTTCGCTTATTCCTTCTAGATCTGATTTGGTCCTTTACTTTATACCAAACATGCGACAACGGATCGCGACAATCAACTTTGCTGGGCAAAATTCGTCGTTCCGTCGCGTGTTGGGAATACTAGGCAGCAATCAGATGGCACAGCGGTGAGAGATAGAGACGCGTTATCCAGCGTTCTGTGTTGACACTTCCCAAGGGCGGCAAACAGCTCGCCATCGACTGCCTGCCTGCTCCAGTTCTCACTCTGCCCTGCGCCGTCTGTCTTGCTGGTATTATGAAAACACCGCTGTGCGAATGGTTCTCTGCTGTGTATGCACAAGAACACAACTGTATGGAGGGTTATCTGCTTTGTCTAAAAACAAACAAACAACAAACAAACAAACAAACAACAACAACTGACCTGCTATATATGCACTAAAACACTACGGAACTAACTTCTATGTCTAAAAACATAGAAAAGAGTCATTACTACTAAAAACAAACCCAGTGTTAGTCTGCCTATGCTCACAAACAAAAGATGGTCATCTGCTGTGTCTAAAAACAAACAAAAGATGGTCATCTGCTATGTCTAAAAACAAACAAAACATGGTAATATTCTATGTCTAAAAACAAACAAAAGATAGTCATCTGCTATGTCTAAAAACAAACAAAAGATGGTCCTCTGCTATGTCTAAAATCACTGTTTGGATTGCCATCTGTTGTGTGTGCACAATAACACAACTGTATTGAAGGTTATCTGCTTTAATTGTCTAACAAACAAACAGACAATCAAACAAACAACAACAACAAACCCTGCATGGATGGTCGTCTGCTATGCCTAAAAAAACAACAACAGCAAACCCTGCTATATATGCACTAACCACCATTGCATTGATAGTCATCTGCTATACATGTCTAAAAAACTTTAATCTGAAACAGAACGAGGCCAACAGCGCTCGTGCTGAATCAACACACAAGGGAGTTAATTTGCGATCGAAATCCGTAACACAAGTACAACAACAAAGACCTGATTCGCCTACGGTAACTCTCACCTGGCATGCGTGTAAACACGAGGTACATAAACTCCATCAGAGGCACATCCTCACGTGTAAATACAAGGTACAAAACTCACCAAGAGTACATTCTCTATGGTGGATGTACCTCTCGTGTAGATATGTACCTGTATTTACAGCTGCCCGAGGCAACTCAGGTCTTCGTTGTTGTACTTGTGTTACGTATTTCGAGCGCTAATTAACTCCCTTGTGTATTGATTAAAAACGACAACATTGTTTGGAATGTCAACTGCTGTGTCTAAAAAAAAAACACTGAATGCAAAGATTTCCCACTACGGAAAAATGGCGAACACGCCGTGTGACACTGTGGGAAACGAGGCCAGCATTCGCTGGCTGAATTTCTGCCACGCCCCATCGGGGCTGGCAGCCGGACTGTGTCGTTGTGTGTTTTCTAAGACATGACGTTATACATGACAATTGTTGAGAAAAACAAAGAATCAAAAGCCATGTACAGAACACGCAACCACGCACGCACGATGACCCCCCACGTCCGCCCCACCTCCTTGATTAACTTGGCACAGTGAAACGTTCATATTTAATGAATAAAACACACGCTGCTCTTTCAATATAAAATGCAATCGTATTTTGTTGTTGTTAAGAACGTCCACAGCTATCCTCTTCAGCTGTACGTACAGAATGCAGTTCATCAGTACAGCAGCAGATATAATTATAGATATAATTATATGAATAGTGTGCGTGCGTGCGTGCGTGCGTGCGTGCGTGCGTGCGTGTGTGTTCGTGTTTGTGTGCGTGCGTGCGTGCGTGCGTGCGTGCGTGCGTGCGTGCGTGCGTGCGTGTGTGTGTGTGTGTCGTGGTGCGTGGTGCGTGGTGGTGGTGCTGTGTGTGTGTGTGTGTGTGGTGTGTGTGTGTGTGTGTGTTCCGGACGAACTTTAGTGACAAGTTACAACACACACACACACACACACACACACACACACACACACACACACACACAAGCACCCACACCGACCGTATCTCTCTTTCTCTCTCTCTCACACACACACATACACACACTGACGGCCGTCTCTCTCTCTCTCTCTCTCTCTCTCACACACACACACACACACACACACACACACACACACACACGCACACGCACCCCCCCCTCCAGACACACACACTGACAGTATCAAGTGTCAGCTTAGCAGACTAGCACTGTGTGCACCGGTCGCCATCGCTATCAACGAGCACGGTAATTTATTCAAGTGATTCAATTTATTTAAGTGATTCAATTCATTAAAGTGAAAGTAAGCAGTTAGAACGACACGCTTGACCGCCTGATTTCTTACCACACGCCGGGGGGCCGGTGGTGCCAGACACTTCCGGGATCGCATTTCTGCACTGAGTGCGGGGTCTTGGGGAACATAGTCTTTGCTGTATGGATGGTCATCTGCTATATCTACATAAAAACGCCATTGTTTGCGGATGGTAATCTGCTATATCTACATAAAAACACCATTGGATGGTCATCTGCTGTATCTACATAAAAACACCATTGGATGGCCGTCTGCTGTACCTACATAAAAACACCATTGGATGGTTATCTAACACCATTCATTGTTTGCGAATGGTCATCTGCTGTATCTACATAAAAACACCATTGTTTGCGGATGGTCATCTGCTGTATCTACATAAAAACACCATTCATTGTTTGCGGATGGTCATCTGCTATATCTACATAAAAACACCATTGTTTGCGGATGGTCATCTGCTGTATCTACATAAAAACACCATTCAGTGTTTGCGGATGGTCATCTGCTATATCTACATAAAAACACCATTGTTTGCGAATGGTCATCTGTTGTATCTACATAAAAACATCACTGTTTGCAGATGGTTCCCTGCTATGTCTACATAAAAACAACACTGTGTGCGGATCGTCATTTGCTATGTAAAACAAAACAATAAACAAACAAACAAACAAACAAACAACAACAACAACAACAAAAACTATTGATGCATGGTCATCTTCTGTGTCTATAAAAACAATGACAACACTGCTTGTAATGTCATCTGCTCTGTCTACATAAAAACACCATTGCATGGACGGTCCTTTTCTATGTGTAACACCCTCGCCCCGCCCCTCCGTTCACTTGCAGGCCAACCAAAAGTAACGACCACATGATTGACACTGTCTTGCTGTAAAGTCCGTGCCCGCTGCATGACCGGTCCGGTCGCTCTGTCCACACGTATCGTGCTCTGCAACCATCCCGCCACCTCACGGTGCTGTGTTTGCATGCAGAATCCCTCTTCCGTTTAAAAAAAAGTCTTTTTACATAAGTGATATTGGACTGATCGTACAGTTATCATGATAACAACAAATGTCAACAAGTTACACCAAAGCGATAACAGTCATCTTTTTTAATTTTTTATTGTAGTCGCAAAAACAAACATACATTTGTATATATGTATTCTTTCACATGATTGATTTCACCTGATCTATATCTCATATGCGCAGGCTCACGTGCGCGCCCATCTATTAACACACTTATACACCCGAAATGTCGTGTACTCGGAACAGATTGTAATGATTGTATAGAAACCCTCGCATAAATTTTGACATAATTAATTTATCTATGAGACGTACTTTCACTCCACTCACTCCGCTCCAACCCCTACACAAATAGTACTCTCACACATATACACAATCCCCACCCCATTCTCATCTGAGGGTGGGGTGGGGTGGGGTGGGGGTGGGGGATTAGAAATGAAGGAAAGCTCACACAAACATAATTCAAAATATGCATGGGGAAAACAAGATAAATCCATAACATTTTTGGTCAGACCAAGATTTAATGCTTACATAATTCATTTGTTTAGACATTGAATTGTATGCAAAGAGTGATATTATGTTACCGAATGCAATATGTTCCTTGAATGAACAACTGGGCAAATTTGCAAGAAGCATTACGCAGGCTACCTGCTACCTTGGGGAAGGAAAGTGCTGGCTTATGAAAACGTTGCATTTTACTCGTCACGAGTCGAGTTTACGCTGGGTGCACGCCCCAAAAGAAGTGGCATCCGAATCCCAGGGAATGCCCGATGGCGCAGGCGGTATATATATCTGCACGCAAAGAGACCGAATGGCTGTATCGGATGGCGGCCAGGGATGGGCATGCGGGAGCTGCCTCCTCGTGGCGATAATGAGAATGTAACGACTTTCGGTGACGTTTTGCACGCAGCACGGAAAATGTAAAGGGTCCCTAAAAGAGACTGTGTGGATGGTCCTCAGCTATGTCTACAAACACCACTGCATGGATGGTCTTTTGCTATGTCTACAAACGCCACTGCATGGATGGTCCTCTGCTGTGTCTACAAAGAACACTGCACGGATGGTCCTCTGCTATGGCTACAAACACCACTGTATGGATGGTCCTCTGCTCTGTCTACAAACACCACTATAAGGATGGTCCTCTGCTATGTCTGCAAACACCATTGTATGCATGGTCCTCTGCTATGTCTGCAAACAACACCGTATGGATGGTCCTCTACTCTGTCTGCAAACAACACCGTATGGATGGTCCTCTGCTATGTCTGCAAACACCATTGTATGCATGGCCCTCTGCTATGCCTGCAAACACCACTTCATGGATGGTCCATGTCTACAAACACCACGTCATGGATAGTCATCTGCCATAATCGCCCTAATAAGACCTACAAGGTTGGGCGTCAAAACGAATTACTTACTTACTCTGTCACGCCACGTTGTTCGAAGTTCAGTTTTGCCATACTTCCGCAGAGACCATAAGGACTATTAGGGACGGGTGTACCATGTTGTAACCCTGCTGACTCACCAAGTATGTCAAGCAGATTACCGTACACACACATGAAGCGTCTCGAGCAAGCAGCTACCTCGGACACTAGAACACTTTCCTTGCCGCCACATCACCAAAGTGGCTCCATCGAGCATCCAGACTGTTGCCCTGCAGACTTCGGCCATCGAGTGTCTGGAGCAAGCAGCATGGCACTATGAACCACTGAGCTGGAAACCCAGACCACGTTCCCGCCCTGCAGATACATCAGGTTGGACCTTTCGGTTTGTCAGTGAAGCGCTGCCACTCCCCCTCCCTCGCCCCCGCCCCCAAACAACCTAAAGTAGACACCCACGGTTTACACATGCCTTGGGGGGGCTGGGTGGGTGGGAGGGGCGGGGGACTACGTGTGAGGTCTTGAGCTCTGGTCGGCCATTGCGGAAGTATGTATACCCCGCGCTCCGACGTCACAGTGGTGCATGGCTCTGTTCGCAGCGGCGCACGGCCCTTTTGTATCACGTGCAGCTAGCCGGGTGCAATCAAAGCAGATGCACAGCTTATGCCGGCGTTGAACAGTTTAAACTCAAGGATCAACTGCCTGCCGCTCCCGGCCCTCCAACTGGCTCTGGACTCACGGCAAGAGTTTAAACGCCGTGATCTGGCATAAGCGTGCGTGTGGCGAATGAAATCCTTCACCGGAGGCGTTAGGCTGATAGAATTTGTTCCTGAAAGTACCTTTCAGTCAAACAGATTTTGCATCCAATCAACAAACCACGGGATTTAATTAGTGCTTGAAACACGTCAGATAAACACAACAACAAGGATCTGAATCGTCCGCAGTAACTGACCTAGCATACGAGTACCATAAAGTAAGGTACACAAACTCCACCTGAGGTACATTCTACACTGCATCTGAATACACAGCAACGAAAGTGGACCAGGCAGATGTGATTCCTAAGGTTATTCCCCATCAGTGTCAATAGTCAGTATAACCTATGCGATGATGATAATCA
>JABMCL010000145.1:307500-315000 GCA_018857735.1 Alviniconcha marisindica
GAACCAAGAAACTCCTTTCAAATGAAGATGGACAGTCAAAAGAATCAGGAAACTCCTTCCCCATGCAGATGGGAAACCACACCGCTGTAAACCTGGCAGAAAGCGATTGCGATACGTATGCAAGTAGGCCTAACCGTGGTTTTGATCAAGCAGACGAGCCCGCTGTTTTAGAGACAACCCCATAGCCATGTCAACCTGCACGTGAAACACTCCGACAAGTTCATTGTGGGCGACGTGAAGACTGTTGACTGTCAAGGAATTTATTTCAGAAACCCCAATGGGGGTACTTGAAACATCAATTAAAGAACGTCTAACATATTTCACAATGGTTAGACATGGAAGTAAACAAACAAACACACACACACACACACACACACACACAACACACACACACACACACACACACGCAGACACACACACACACACACACACACACACACACACACACACACACACACACACACACACACACACACACACACACACACACACACACACACACACAAAAGCAAATACATACAACAAAAAGAAACGAACAACAATAACAAAACCACACAGATTTCCCAAACAAACAAGAAACAACAAAAATGACAAAAAACAGACAAAGGAAGATCATAAAAAAGCAAAAACGTGTTGCACTAGCATACGGCAACTGTCAACAGATGGAAGAAACCCAGTAGGCTTCGTGCACAACAATAGGATGGAAAATCAGCAGCTCCAGACGAGAACGGTGGAGCACTCTTTCTCTCGGTTTGAGTGTAACGGACAGTTATTGCTCCTTTATTACAGACATTGAACACAGATTTCCCCCCTTTTTCTTGTATTCAGTATAACAAATATAACACAGTTATATAACATGTCAGTACAAATGTTCCAACAATGGATAACAGACAGATACAAAGTTACATGTACAGGATATGCAGACGTAATAAACAAAAAGGTACAGACATATAGACAGCCATACAGACAGAGTTGGACAAAGTACTTCATAGACACATATTTCCCTTGCACACTGAGTGATTGACTCCATGTCACACGTGTACGCATTGCAAACCTAAAATAACTACATATACACTGAGGTTATCAGCTTTCTATCGTCAAAACAGGCCAATTCAAGTTGAAAGTGGACAGTTCCTCGCTGGTCTTTCAGTTGTATTCATCTATTTTCTATTTCAGCAACAGTTGTTGCACAACGTGTTGCACGACAACCGGAGCATACGGCAACTGTCAACAGGTGGAAGAAAACTATCGTTGGCGGGAGCTGCCACGAGTCATCACTTGTTTTGTCGCGACAAAAGTATGCTTGCCGCGACAAACGTACGTTTGTCGCGACAAAATTATGATTTGTCGCGACAAACACGTGTTTGTTGCAACAAATGTTTTGTCACGACAGGCATACTTTTGTCGCCACAGCTCTTGCCACAGCTCCCGCCAATGACAGACAATCGGCAGGCTTCGTGCACAACAAAAGGACGGAAAATCAGCAGCTCCGGACAACAACGGTGGAGCACTCTCCCTCGTAACGGGCGATTATCGCTCCTTGACTGTCGGACACTGAACACGGATTTGACCTGGCAGAAAGGTCTACGAACATGTGTTTCTGTAAACTAGACAGGAGAATGCAAGAGTCTGGCGAAACACGTGACGCAGGTGTTCGAGATCAAGAACGTGCGCATGTAACTTAATTGACTGTGAAAGCGGCCGTACCGATTGCGTTCATGCGTCCAGGCTAGTGACTGGTTCTGTGCCTTTATCATTAAACGTATACCGCAGTGTTGAGGTAGTGGGTCTAACGATGATTGAACTCCCACCCCTGATTGAACTCTCACTGCTGCTGCTGCTGCTGCTGCTGCTTCTGCTTCTGCTTCTGCTACTACTACTACTACTACTACTACTACTACTACTGCTACTACTACTACTGCTGCTGCTGCTGTTGCTGCTAACAATACTACTGCTGCTACTACTACTACTGCTACTGCTGCTGCTGCTGCTGCTACTACTACTACTTACTATTGCTGCTGCTGTAACTACTACTGCTAAACCTACTACCGCTGCTGCTGCTAGGCTGCTGCTGCTGCTTTGCATACGTATACGCATGTACGGTATGCTACTACTTAACTCCCTCGCTGCTGTCTGCTAACTACTACTGTCCCTGCTGCTGCTTCTGCTACTACTACTACTGCTACTACTAACTACTACTACTACTACTACTACAAAATAATAATAATAATAATTCTAGAGCGCCCCATCTCGTTTGGGTTCGAAGTGCACCGCAATAGCACAAGGACATCGACGACGACGACGACAAAAACAAAGCACATGAAAGCACCGATCAGTGACAGTGCAGTAGCTTAATAACAATGCTTAAAAACGATCAAAGCAAATGGGGGATGGGGAGAGGGCTACAAAATAACAACAACAACAACACACACCAAAAAACAGTCATTGTATACTCAGACTATAACACGTGTGGCATACAGGACTGGATATCTCGAAATTCAGTCGTGCATGCTAAACAGAAACAGAAGGGTTCTGAGGGCTTGCTTGGCGCTGTGAACACGCAAGGTTTTGTGTGGAAGTGTTTTTATGCGTTACACACACACACACACACACACACACACACACACACACACACACACACACACACACACACACACACTTTTCATTTATTCATTCATTGACAATAATAATAATAACAACACAGTCATGGCATACACGTAAATAACACGCTCTGGAAACATCACATCTGACACTTCAGCTTGAGAACACAATTGCTACTCTAATATTCTAAAGGCAGGATTAAAGTTTTTTTCCCGAGCAGCTAGGGTTTGAGAGTGTTTTACTTTTCTTTCGTTTTTTCTTTTTCTTTTTTGACAAAGGAGAGAGTGTCAGAGTTTTGTTTGTATGTGATCTGGAATATAGTGTATTACTTTTCTATCTTTTTCCCCCTTTTTTGACGAAGGAGAGTGTCAGAGAGTTGTGTTTTAATGTGATCTGGAATATAGTGTATTACTTTTCTTTCTTTTTTCCCTTTTTTGACGAAGGAGAGTGTCAGAGAGTTGTGTTTGTGTGTGATCTGGAATATAGTGTATTATTTTTCTTTCTTTTTCCCCTTTTTTGACGAAGGAGAGTGTCAGAGAGTTGTGTTTGTGTGTGATCTGGAATATAGTGTATTACTTTTCTTTTCTTTTTTCTTTTTTGACGAAGGAGAGTGTCAGAGAGTTGTGTTTGTGTGTGATCTGGAATATAGTGTATTACTTTTCTTTCTTTTCTTCCTTTTTTGACGAAGGAGAGTGTCAGAGAGTTGTGTTTGTGAGTGATCTGGAGCAGAGTTTGAGACGTGTAGTCGGGGCTTGAAACCTGAAAGAACGCTGGCCAAAATATCAAATGAACGATTAGATCTTTTCGATGAGGGATCGTCTCGATCTCCTTGAGGTCATAGATAACTACTCACTGGCTCCTTACCCCGAATGCCATGAATTCCCACAAAGTGCCGTGAATATATATATATATAGCCTGGTTCTGATTGCAGGCTCATTTTAGCGTCTGGCCATCGGTCACTCGGGCTGTCTTTCTGGCCGGCTCTCCTCAGACAGTGGCATTGATTCGGACTGGAGAGATCGCGCTTTGAACGCGCAATTAGAACTGGAGGAGTTTGAAGCGGTCTGGGCTTAATGAACATAGCGCCAATCAAAAGCCCATCCGCTTAATTCAGTCAGTGCTTGGGTTTGACCTAGTTTCTTTGATTTCGTGGCTGTATATCAATCAAGTGCACTTTGACTATGTCGTAGCAGACGTTGCTATAGGGCTTCTTTTTTTCTTTTTTTCTTTTTTTGCAGACCAATCGTTTTTAGTTTCCTGTTATTCTTTAACCTTGATTTTGCTCTACCTTTTTGGGGGGTCTCTTGCTCCATGGACTTTTCCTAAGAATATTGGCGAGGGAGGTCACCAAAGTAACCGAGATCGAAAGCGAGGCTGGGCTCTGTGTTGACATTGGGTCAGTCTTATTGAATTAGGTTACAGAGAGACGCGAGATCGAAAGCGAGGTTGGATTTTGCACAAAAAAAGAGGAAAACTTTATTACACAAGGTTTAAGAATTTAAGCAGTTATACAGAGAGAGAGAGAGAGAGAGAGAGAGAGAGAGAGAGAGAGAGAGAGAGAGAGAGAGAGAGAGATATTAATTTTCTCGGAAAGTTGACAGTACATGTCTGAAACGCATTACCGAAGCAATGCAGAATACGCCTTGACGTCCGAGACGGAAAACTAACTGTCAAAACATATCGTAAACAAGAAGTCTAATCACTGAAATGCCAATGGAAACATATAACACGCGGCTCATTTTTCGCTTCGCGGTCGCTCTTTCAATACCGGAAGTTGTAGATTGATTTCTGGACAGCTCATCAAGCGCACTATGCTTTATCTGCTGTTCACATGTGAAGCTGCCTCTTTGTTTGCCCCGACAGCGCCTGATAAATCATTGAACCTTTCGCTGTTTGTCAGAGTCCTGATCATGTCGATGGGCCTGGCAGTCTTTATGTCCAGTCGGCTGTTTTCAAGCCATTTATTGGCACACACAGCAGCGCTAAAAAGCTATCGTGCCTGCAGTAGTATTTATAATGAATAAAGGATTTCTGAGGCTAACACGCAGCAGCAGCCTTATGAGCAAGTGCGCATAAGCGCGTACGGAAACGGACACACACACACACACACACACACACACACACACACACACACACACACACACACACACACCACGCACGCACGCACGCACGCACGCACGCACGCACGCACGCACGCACGCACACACACAGAGACATGCGCGCACACGCACGCACACACACATACACACACACACGCACGCGCGCACGCACACACACGCACGCACACACACTCAAGCGCACATACGGCGCACACGCACTCACGCACGCACACAGACAGACAGACAGACAGACAGACAGACAGACAGACAGACAGACACACAACACACACACACACGCACACACAACACTCACACGACACACACCACGCACGACGCACGACACGACACACACACACACACACACACACACACCACACACACACCACACACACACACCAACCACACACCACCACACACACACACACACACACACACGTGCAAGAATTATAGGGGGAAATTATTCGTAATCACATCCCCCCCCCCACCCACCCACCGCCACACGCACCATCCTCCACAACTACAGTCTAGCAAATGATTGACGATTAAGAAACTGCAGCAGTCTCTTCCGGGTGCCACGATCCACGGAGTGAAAAACCAGCCACAACAGGCACGGATGACAGCTACAGAGTAGAGATATACGGCGAGTTACAGCAAATACGGCAGATGCTCGCCATCAGACACTTAGCTCCTGGTCTCTGGTTCCCTCAGCAGGATCTCACGGGACTTAAGAGATCAGGAAAGAGGCCTCCTCCCTTCAATCGATTGCGGTGGGAGGTCTTGCATCGGCCCAAGTCTCACGGGATCAGAGCTCATTGAAATCCGTTTGATTAAAGCACTGTCCGTGTTGGATACAAACAAGCCTTTCTTCTGCCTTCAGTGATCAGCTCACCACGCGCTCGGGGTGTTGTATGGCCGGTGGTGGCAGTGAAATTTTCCGCCTTGGCTCCCACGTCCAAACTCCTAACCTCAGTTTACGACATCGTCCCTTAACCCCTTCACTGCCGTGATGTCACTTGAAAACGACCGTTAAAAGTGAGAAATTTGAGACCCTTAAGCCTTTTAGTTTTCTTTTTTGCACTGGTATGTGAAAGCACTTTCATCAAAACACATAGCGTTGAAAGTAGATGTGTTATAGGACCGGAAAATATACTGTTTGCAGGCGCGTCCGTGCATCTTTCAGCCCGGAAATTTTACAGGCTGGGGCAGTGAAGGGGTTAAACCACTGCTATAATAGGGTACGCCATAAGTCTCCGAAAACTCTCAGCTGACTGACATGTGCTCGACAAGTTTTCGTATAAATAATGTGTATTTGCTTATGGCAGAGTTTGACTGTCTTAATGTGACCCTGTACATCTGTCAAGATGCTATGGTTCAGTTACAACCTGCCTGCTTGCCTGCCTACCTACCTGTCTACCTACTTACCTAACTAACATTTAGCGAAACATTTACCTAGTGTGTGGAGTGGAGTACAATGTTATGAATACTGTTTATTTTGGCATCTCTGTATATATTTATGTACCCAACTACTATATATAGCTGTACTTTCTTGGGTTGGGGGGGGAGGTTCTTGTGCACTTTATTGGTATAAATTTAGGGGGATTTTATTTTAGCTTGTGAGTGCCCTCATGTATGCGCTGTGTGCATCTGGCGCTGTGAGCACGCATGTTTTGGTGTGGACATTGTTGTGCTCCATTTAATTATAAATGTTCATTCTTTTAGACGGAAAACGTTCAGAGCTCATGGGCTGTGTGAAGGTCGAGGCGGCCGTCCTGGGGGTCCCCGTTCCTTAAAATCCGTATGGTCTCTGTGGACGTAAAGCAACGCTGAACTTGAAGTCATAAACGCAGACACACTGGGCAGCGAGTGAAAGGGTCGGCCTGCCTGTAAATAGAGGGCCGGGAAATCTGAAACAAATCTCAGTTCAGGAGCTGTGTGAGAGTCGAGGTGGCTGTCCTGGGCTGTCCGTCCTAACGAGCCTTCTGCTTTCCGTGGGCGTAAAGCTATATTGAACCATGCTTCGGCATTGGTCTCAGCTTGTCCCTAATATGTCAACTGACATCTGAGGACATTAAGCAACACTCCTACCACTGTTACCATAGTTCAGGAGCTGTGTGAGAGTCGAGGTGGCCGTCCTGGGCTGTCCGTCCTAACGAGCCTTCTGGTTTCCGTGGACGTGAAGCTATATTGAACCATGCTTCGGCATTGGTCTCAGCTTGTCCCTAATGTGTCAACTGACATCTGAGGACATTAAACAACACTACCTACCTACCGCAGCGTCCCATAGTTCAGGAGCTGTGTGAGAGTCGAGGGGCCGTCCTGGGCTGTCCGTCCTAACGAGCCTTCTGGTTTCCGTGGACGTAAAGCTATATTGAACCATGCTTCGGCATTGGTCTCAGCTTGTCCTTAATTGTCAACTGACATCAGAGGACATTAAACAACACTACCTACCTACCGCAGCGTCCATAGTTCAGGAGCTGTGTGAGAGCGAGGTGGCCGTCCTGGGCTGTCCGTCCTAACGAGCCTTCTGGTTTCCGTGGGCGTAAAGCTATATTGAACCATGCTTCGGCATTGATCTCAGCTTGTCCCTAATATGTCAACTGACATCTGAGGACATTAAGCATCACTTCATCATCATCATCTGAAACAAACAACAGAGTCCAGGCGAGATCAAGAGGAGGGAGGTGAGCTGGACTCTCAAGAAGAAGCTAGCTGAGAAGAGATCAAGAGCAGGGAGTTGGTGCTGGCGCTATAGAGGAAGTTGGACTTCTCTCTCTTCAGTTGTTTCCCAACGGCGGAGCTA
>JABMCL010000145.1:322500-330000 GCA_018857735.1 Alviniconcha marisindica
GCATAAACTATCAGTGTGAATTCCGTGTCCACGTGCGTTCGTGCCCAAATCTTTACTGTGAATTCCGTGTCCACGTACGTTCGTGCCCAAATCTTTACTGTGAATTCCGTGTCCACGTATGGTCGTGCCCAAATCTTTACTGTGAATTCCGTGTCCACGTGCATTCGTGCCCAAATCTTTACTGTGAATTCCGTGTCCACGTACGTTCGTGCCCAAATCTTTACTGTGAATTCCATGTCCACGTACGTTCGTGCCCAAATCTTTACTGTGAATTCCGTGTCCACGTACGTTCGTGTCCAAATCTTTACTGTGAATTCTGTCCCCCTTGTATATTCCCGCACAAAGTTTTCAGTCCTGCGTCAGTGCCCATGACTGTTCTGTCTGTCAGCCTATAAGAGTAATTATGTCTCTCGTCTTAGTTACATTCCCAGATCGGCTCCGCTGTCTTCCCTCTATTTCCCCGCCATCCATCAAGGTTGCATGTGCTTGGAGTTCACAATCATTGATTACGTTCTGTTGCGCTGTTCCCGCCTCTTAGCCCTTTAGCGTTTTACGCGTCTTACCTTCTTCTTCTTTTTCTCTTTTTTTTTTTTTCTCTCTCTTTTTCTCTTTTTTTTTCTTTCTCTCTCTCTTTTTTTTTTCTCTCTCTCTCTCTCTTTTTTTTTTTTACTTCATCTTTTTCCCCTTTTAACAGCCCAAAAGGGCCAACTCATTGTTTTCAACTACTCGATTTTCACAAACCAGATATTGGACCACTCTCTCAGACTTCAGGCCTCCCTCCCCCTCCCCACCTTTGTTCCCCTTTACCCCACCCACCCGAAGAAAACAGGGAGAGTGGGACGTAGCGACTTCTTTACTTGAAAATCAGCATTCACCCTCACCTTGGGAAGATGGTTCTCGTCTCCTTCTTCAGTTCCTTCGTAAAGTGTAATAGTATTAATTTGCTCAGTCCTCTTGTGATAACCAGCCACTCAAGCGGCCATACTGCTGACAATATCCGCCATTGGAGGTCACTGAAATGGTTATAACACTGATAAAATCAGTCACTCGATGTCACTGGAACGTTTGTAACACTGATGAAATCAGTCACTCGATGTCACTGAAACGTTTATAACATTGATAAAATCAGTCACTCGATGTCACTGAAACGTTTATAACACAAAAAAATCAGTCACTCGATGTCACTGAAACGTTTATAACACTGATAAAATCAGTCACTCAATGTCATTGAAACGTCTAAAACGTTTATAAAATCAGTCACTGGCGTTCACTGAAGCGGATATAACACTGAATAAATCAATCACTGGAGGCCATTGACCGGTCTGTAACACAAACAAAATCAGTCAGTGGAGGTCATTAAATGGTCTGTAACACTAACAAAATCAGTCAGTGGAGGTCATTGAATGGTCTGTAACACAAACAAAATCGGTCACTGGAGGTCATTGAAATGCCTATAGCACTAATTAAATCCACCAATCAAGGTCACTGAAACGTTTAAAATATTGATAAATCAGTCACTGGAGGTCATTGAAACGGCTGTAAAACAAACAAAATTAATCACTGGAGGTCTTTGAAACGGCTTGTAACATTGGTAAAATTCGTCACTAGAGGTTATTGTAACGGCTTTTAGCACTGATACAGTCCGTCATTGGGGGTCACTGAAACTGCCGTAACACTGACAAAATCATTCGTTGGAGGTCATACCAGTATTATAAACGTTTTAATGTGATTTTGTCAATAATCAACATGCAAGGGAGTTAATCAGCGCTCGAAATACGTAGCACAAGTACAGCAACAAAGACCCGAGTCGCCGACGGTAACTCTCACCTGGCATGCGTGTAAATACAGGCTCCACCAGAGGGACGTCCTCTTTTTGTAAATAGTTTGGACCAACAGAACAAGGCTTTTCCGATTAAAATGATGTCCAGGACTTTTAGTTCACATCCTGATGTGGGTAACTGGCATGGGAATAAAAGGAAAAAGGAATTGTCGGAAACTGAAGGACCCGAGAGGCATCAGAGCGCAGATGCCTACGGTTATACTGTTGCTGCCATAATTATGTTATAACTACATGACGTTATAACTAACGCTGTAAATTGTTTAACTTTTACGTTTCTGTACTTTGCTCTGTTCTTCTTATTGTTGTTTTAAATCTGTGTTTCTGTGAGCCCATCTGATGGAATGAATAATTTGTTATCGAATTGAACTGAATGTTCGCTTTGCCATTGGTCTTTAGGTTTAAAGTCTTCTCCTCCCCTCATCTCCCGCCCCTCCCCTCTCCACCCACACATACACTCCCCAGCGGATTCTGATTGTAGAATAATCCTCGGAGTCTGGGGAACATTAGCAGAATCCCCCTCCCCCCCCTCCCCCCGAGCTGCATCTAACCCCCCCCCCCCCAAGAGGTCAGACACCGGACAAGGGTTTATTTCAGTACAAGGTCAGGAGTTAACAGAGATTGTCCTGCTTTCCCCCGGCTGACGTAGGCGAGGGTTCATTTCCTGGCAACTGAATTGCGTTCGCCTGGAGCATCCTGCGTGTGACGCGTCAGGCTGGCAGGGCACGTGTACGTCACGGGATAGTGCTGTCACAGCCACCGCCGTTAGGCTTGGTTCTCTGTAACGGTACCCTCCCTCCCCTAATCACAGTCATCTGTCCTAGGACTGCTCTGTAAGTGTACCATTCCTCCCATCCCCCCTCCCCCCCCCGCCCCACACACACCACATTCACTTATTACTTTTCGGACGGTTCTGTAACTGTGTCTCTTCCTTCCCCTAATCAGTCTCCAGTGCTAGGATTGCACTGTAGGTGTACATTTCCTCAACTCGCCCCCCCCCCCCCCACACACACACACACAACCACAGGTGTCATATCGGACGTAGTGTTACACTAGATAGGGTGTCATATCGGACATGGTGTTATACCAGACAGGGTGTCATGTCGGACATGGTGTGATACTAGATAGGGTGTCATATCGGACATGGCGTCATGCTAGACAGGGTGTCATGTCGGACATGGTGTTATACTAGATAGGGTGTCATATCCGACATGATGTTATACTAGACATGGTGTCATATTGGACATGGTGTCATGCTAGACAGGGTGTCATGTCGGACATGGTGTTATACTAGACTTGGTGTCATATCGGACATGATGTGATACTAGATAGTGTGTCATGTCGGACATGGTGTTATACTAGACAGGGTGTCATATCGGACAAGATGTTATACTAGACAGGGTGTCACATCGGACATGGTGTTATACTAGACGGTGTGACATATTGAACAAAGTGTCATATTAGACAGGGTGTCATATCGGACATGATGTTATACTAGACTGGGTGTCACATCGGACAACCCACTGTAGTGTGCATGCAGGGAATGGGTTGGTGGGGGGGGGGGTTGAGAGAGAGAGAAAGAGAGAGAGAGAGAGAGAGAGAGAGGGGGGAGGAGAGAGAGAGAGAGAGAGAGAGAGAGAGAGAGAGAGAGAGAGAGAGAGAGAGAGAGCGCTATGTAGTGCATTATTAAATTAGTTCGTGTGTTATTGCAAATTTTTATACATAGCTCTTTGTGTCTCACACATGTATTCCAGAGAGATTCAGCGCGATAGAAATGCATTTATTTCATTATTGAGGATCTGTGAACGTCATAAGCTTGACGAGGTGATACTATCCCTGGTGTATAGTGAAACTAGGATGTGTGTGTGTATGTGTGTGTGCGTGCGTGCGTGCGTGCGTGCGTGTGAGTGTGTGTGTGTGTGTGTGTGTGTGTGTGTGTGTGTGTGTGTGTGTGTGTGTGTGTGTGTGTGTGTTGGGGGTTTATGTGGGATGTGGGGGGGGGGGGGGTGCCGGTATGTGGTGTTGTATTTACGCGTGTGTGTGTGTGTGGTGTGTGTGGTGTGGGGGGGGGGGTGTATGTGTATATTGGTGTGTGTGGTGGGCGGGGGGGGGGGGGGGGGAGTGGGGGGGGGGGGACACTGGTTATGTGAGAGTGTGTGTTTTAATATGCGCGCTGGTGTGCGCCTGAGTGTGTGTGCTTGCTAAACAAGCAAACAAACGAAAAGGTCTTGTACAAGGGGAGCCAACATTTATCATCACTGGCACCAGATATACACTTCACTAAACAGCTCTCCCCTGCTGCCAGTTGATCAAGAGGGCAAGGGCCAGCTTCGTCACTCAGCGAGCACCTCGTGTAAAAAACGCTGGATTGGGAATTAAGCCTGCCCGTCTGGCAGCGAGTGCACCATTAACACACACACACACACACACACACACACACACACACACACACACACACACACACACACCACACACACACACACACACACACACACACACACACACACACACACACACACACACACACACACACACACACACACACACACACACACACACACACACACACACACACACACACACACACACACACACACACACACACACAAACCACTGACCAGAGCCACAACCACCTCACACACACCCCACCCAAAAGAGTAAGTAAGTAACTTTTTTCCCCTTTTTTAACGCCCAATCAACCAGGACGGCTATATCAGGTCGAGCCTACCGGAAGAAATGAAGCTGCGTTGCACCATCCTTGAGACAGACGCAGACTACACAAACCAGACGTGGAAATAATTCATTATCATTTTTTTCTTCTTCTCAACCTTGCTCTACTCTCCACCGTCCCCTTCCACCCCCCTCCCCCCACCGCCCCCCAGCCTCCTCCACCACCCGCATCTGACGTCCACGAACTAAGTGTGCACTTAAAGGATCGAGCATCACGTGCGCATGGACTTCGATAATACCTTTCGTTCGCCCAGTAAGCATAGTATTAATCAGCCGCGCGCAAAAAGAAAAAAAGAAGACCCCGCACCCCTTCCTCCCGAAAAACAAAACGACATCCGACAAACACACACACACACACACAAGCACGCACGCGCGTGCGCGCACACACGCACACATACGCACGCACGCACACACACAGACACAAGTTCGCACGCACGCAGGCACGCGCGCTCACTCGCGCACGCACGCACACGCATGCACACACACACGCACGCGCGCGCGCGTTCGCACACACACACACACACACACACCCTCACACGCACGTTCGCACGCGCGCACACACACACACACACACACCCACACACACACACACACACACACACACACACACACACACACACACACACCCCCACACGCACGCCGCACGCAACGCACACACACACACACACACACACACACACACACACACACACACACACACACACACACACACGGCACAAACGCAAAACAACGACAAGAAACAACTGTTTCCGGCATGTGCATCGTAGCATGGGCTTGTTCGACATCTGTCTCGGCACAAAGCCCCCACCTGAAGTGGCCTGCACACCTGTCGTGTTAATGTCGCCTCCAGTCAACCGTGCAATCACTTCCTTTTAAACAGACTGTGCTGTTGCCTAAGGCGGTAAAGACTGATGCTCGTGGGGACACAGGTGCTTGAATACAGAAGTATTTCAATCAGTCATTCTGCCGTTGCGTAATTCCAGGATATGACTGCGGAACGTGTTTGGAGACCTGTGAATGTGATTATAATCAAAAGAAGAGTATGCTCGAACTCTTCTGTGTTCGAGAGGCACTGTGGACAGACAACAGCTGTGCTTTCTGAAGCCAGTTCCTTTCATATAATTATCATAACAATATCTCCTGCAAAGGCACACACTTGTGGGCGGCCCGTGCAGACGGACTGTGTTAAATGCGTTTTACGTCGCATCGTGTAGACAAAACCGTTTTTAGTTGCACTGGCTGATTCCATCTCGCATTGCACAGACAAGTGTCTCTGGGTTGCACTAGGTAACATCACCCCCCCCCCCACCCCTCCCAGCCCCCTAGCCCCTCACCCCCCGACCCCCCAGCATCGTACAGACAAAGCGTATTTCAGACAAACTGGGTGATTGCCCCTAGCATCGTACAGACAACACGTATTTCAGACGGAGTGGGTGGTTGCCCCTAGCATCGTACAGACAACACGTATTTCAGACGGACTGGGTGGTTGCCCCTAGCATCGTACAGACATCACAGAGTTATTTCAGAAAAATGGATATGACTTAAATGCTTACAACAATGTAAGAGATATTTTGTATAATACTGATGTTATCACTAATATCGAAAAATCGATTGTTCATAGTCCTGTGGGAAAATTTGTGTAAATAATAATTATATGTTTTTTTGTTTGTTTGTTTTTTTGGTCTAATATCACCTCGATGTGAACAGACAAAATAAAATACTGATTGATTGGGTGATTTGCCCCAGCGTCGTACATACAACACGTATTTCAAACAGACTGGGGCATTTCCCCAATATTGCACAGACAGAACGTATTTCAGCTGCACTAGGCGATACTATCCCCCAACATTACACAGACACAAAGTATTTCAGGCGCAATAGGTGATTCTAGATAATGCGTATTCAGCTGCACTTAGGTGTTTCCATTGGCACTGCACAGACAAAACACATTTCAGCTGTACTAGGTGTTTCCACAAGCATTACACAGACAAAACGTATTTCAACTGCACAAGATGATTCCACCAGCATTACACAGACAAAACGCATGTCAGCTGCACTAAGCGATTCCACCAGCATTGCACAGACAAAACACATTTCAGCTGCACTAGGTGTTTCCACAAGCATTACACAAACAAAACGTATTTAAACTGCACTAGACGATTATACCAGCATTGCACAGACACAACGTATTTCAGCTGCACAAGATGATTCCACCAGCATTGCACAGACAAAACACATTTCAGCTGCACTAGGTGTTTCCACAAGCATCACACAGACAAAACCAATTTCAGCTGCACTAGGTGTTTCCACACCCATTACACAGACAAAACGTATGTCAGCTGCACTATGCGATTCCACCAGCATTGCACAGAAAATTCAGAACTTTGCTGCAAGATTTGTTCTCTTGGCACCCCGTCACCACCACTCAACACCTCTCCTGGAAAAAAGCTGCACTGGCTTCCCATTTCAGAACGTATTAAGTATAAAGTCGCTTGCATGTGTTTCAGTGCTATAAATGGTTCTGGTCCTGCTTACCTCTCTGAACTGCTGCATGTCTACACTCCGTCCGTACACTACGCTCTTCTTCTGACACCCGCATGCTGGAAATCCAACAATACAAACGCAAGACTCATGGCTTTCGCACCTTCTCTTGCCTACATTTGGAATTCACTCCCACAAGACCTTAACACTGCTCAACCCTGTCATCTTTTAAAGTCAAACTGAAAACCTTCCTCTTCTCACAGTATTTCCATCCTAACTAATATCAGTACCCAGTTTCTGCTATAGTTAGTGTATGTGTGTGTGTGTGTGTGTGTGTGTGTGTGTGTGTGTGTGTGTGTGTGTGTGTGTGTGTGTGTGTGTGTGTTTGTAGTGCGTATTCTTATTTTTATTTTATAATACTTTATGTAAATTGTTTTGGTAGAACTATGCTC
>JABMCL010000145.1:340000-350000 GCA_018857735.1 Alviniconcha marisindica
GTGCGTGCGTGCGTGCGTGTGTGTGTGTGACCTGAAGTCAATATAACGCTCCAGCTGACCGTCGTCAGTGTCTAGACGATTCCTGATTTTTTTCTTACATCGGCTGCAATTTTGAACCCGAACCTTGGCAATTGTGTGCAAACGCCAAGGACTCGAGGAGCTGGTTCCGGACCGAAAGAGCTAAATCTCAAACTGTCTGGCACTTCCTGAGCTATATAGACATATAAGGCTGTCCTGCTGTCTCAATTGGATTTAATGAAGAACACTTAAGAAAAAAATCCCCAGAGGGAGGGAGAGAGAGAGAGAGAGAGAGAGAGAGAGAGAGAGAGAGAGAGAGAGAGAGAGAGAGAGAGAGAGGTAATGGACTGGGTTACATTTCATTACTCATTTGTTTACGTATGTATTTGTGACGCTCAGTATTCTTCAGTCTCGGTTCATTAAAATAGGTTTCAAGAAAATCGAAAATTCTGAACAGAATGTGGTGTTACTGTTGTTATTTACAGCCAGAAAGAAAGAAAAAAAAATGCGGTAAATTTGGGTCACTTTGACTGGGTCATGCAACGGAAGACACAAGAGCAGGGCTATATATATATCCATTTCTGACAGAGTATGCATTATTTTCGCGAGTCCAAACAATGGGATGGCTGCGTGGTGGTCCCTTCGACTGGTACTGACACAGAGTAAAGACAGCAATACTGCACTAACCTCTTCACATACTAGCACGTGTCGCGACCGGAAGGCCACGACGGCAGTTTATAACCATTTACCCCAACTATAGCCTCTTTCACATACTAGCACGTGTCGCGACCGGAAGGCCACGACGGCAGTTTATAACCATTTACCCCAACTATAGCCTCTTTCACATACTAGCACCTGTCTCGACCGGAAGGCCACGACGTCCGTAACTATTTACCCCAACTATAGCCTCTTTGCATAACCACCACCCTTTCCTTATATAACCACAATCTTTCACCCCAACTGTGACCTTTCACCGTGAACCTGACACTTCCCCCCGGGGCCCCAAGTCCATTCGTCGGAATCCCTACAGCATTAGTCACTGATCAACTACCTCTTCCCCCAAATCCACCCCCCCCCCACCCACCATCATCCACCCACCCACTCACCCACCTCCTGACTCAAGGCTAACTGATTCCAGAGACTGACCTCATCGACAGGGGGAGGGCCTGCTATAAATTTGAACCTTTTGCGCTCAGCTACAGGCGCTGACCTTTGCTCATGCTGTACCCCAGGGTTCATTCACTCCGACTGAGTTGATCTTCGTGCTAGCAGCTTGTCAGTGCCGTCAACTTGTCAGAATCCTGAGACTTAATGCTACTGCTACTGATGATGATGATGATGATGATGATAACTGTCATTTCTATCGCGCGGTATCTCACCGACAGGTTTGAGCACACCGCGTTTTACAAGCTCAACAACTTGTAGACATAAAACCTTAAAAACGTATTTAAACAGAACATTGCATACCTCGCGCGCGCGCACACACACACACACACACACACACACGCACACGCACACACACGCACACATACGCACACATGCGCACACACATAGTAATAATACCACACACACACACACACACACACACACACACACACACCACACACACATACACACACACACACACACACACACACACACACACACACACGCATACACACGCACACATACGCACACACATAGTAATAATACACACACACACACACACACACACACACACACACACACACACACACACACACCACACACAGACACACACAACACCGCGCGCGCGCGCGCGCGCGCGCACATACACACGCACAATACAACAAACGACACACACACACACACACACACACACACACACACACACACACACACACACACACACACACACACACACACACACACACACACACACAGCATGTGATGGGGATGAGAGAGGCCAGAAGGCGGGCGGGGGTGGGGGGTGGAGGGGGGAGACGACAGAATTTAAAATCAGTTGTGGTATTTTTGTAGAGATGAGTCTTTAACGCAGCTTTGAAGGCATTAGAGCACGGAACGCGACGGATGTCAGAAGAGAGAAAATTCCGTTGCTTGTGGCACTGTAAGAGAAAGAGCGTGGCCAAAGGTTTTAGATTTTACATGAGGCACGGGAGGTATCCGTTTGTCAGCAGAAGAACGAAGCTGCCTGGAAGGGGTGTACACAGTGAGAAGGTCCGAGAGTTGTCACTGCCATGGGCTTGTCATTGCCCTTGTCCTGAGACATGTCGGCTCCTTGAGACTTGTCGGTCGGTGCCCTGTACTTGTGAGTGCCCTTGATCTGTCGTTGTCTTGAACTTGTTGGTGCCCTGGACTTGTCAGTGCTCCTGGTCTGTCGTTCTCCTGAACTTGTCGGTGCCCTGAACTTGTTGGTGCCTTTAACATGCCAGTGCCCGGGATTTGTCGGTGCCTTTTGCCCTTTCGCTGTCCTGAACATGTCGGTGCCCTGGACCTGTCGGTGCCCTTGATCAGTCGTTGCCGTCCTGAGCTTGTCGGTGTCCTGAGACTGTCAGTGCCATTGATCTGTCGTTGACCTTAACTTGTCGGTGCCCTGGACATGTCAGTGCCATTGATCTGTCGTTGTCCTTAACTTGTCGGTGCCCTGGACTTGTCAGTGCCATTGAGCTGTCGTTGTCCTTAACTTTTCGGTGCCCTGAGATTGTTAGTGCCATTGATCTGTCGTTGTCCTTAACTTGTCGGTGCCCCGAAATTGTCAGTGCCATTGATCTGTCGGTTCCCTGGATTTGTCAGTGCCATTGATTTGTCGTTGTCCTTAACTTGTCGGTGCCCTGGGCTTGTCAGTGCCATTGATCTGTCGTTGTCCTTAACTTGTCGGTGCCCTGGGCTTGTCAGTGCCATTGATCTGTCGTTGCCCTTAACTTGTCGGTGCCCTGAGATTGTCAGTGCCCTTGATCTGTCGTTGTCCTGAACTTGTCGGTGCCCTGGACTTGTCAGTGCCCTTGATCAGTCGTTGCCGTCCTGAGCTTGTCGATGACCTGGACTTGTCAGTGCCATTGATCTGTCGTTGTCCTGAACTTGTCGGTGCCCTGGACTTGTCAGTGGCATTGATCAGTCGATGCCGTCCTTAACCTGTCGGTGCCCCGGGCCCGTCACTGCCCTCGCATTCGCGCTGCTCGGCGAGCACTGAAATCTTTGCATCAGAAACGTTATATTTCCGCCTTTGAATAATCGAAGAGAAGGCGTAACGGCGGGTGGTGGGGAGAGACGGACACAGACACCGAGCAACCGTGGCATAATAATCGGTATTCTGATCGTGGCTGCTCCCAAAGAAAAAAAAACAGACTGAAGGAGAAACATTTCCAGCAGAGAGAACGTGCAGCACCAGCAGTTTCTGTATTGCCAGAGGTCGTCAGCGGAGAGAATAGGACCAGATTATGCATGGGCAGGTCATCATTAGAGGGAATATTACTATGCAGACGTATGTAGGCCAGAAGAGAACAGTACCAGTTTATGTATGTAGGTCATCATTGGAGAGCAGTACCTGTTTTATGTACAGGCAGGCCGTCATTGGAGAGAACAGTACAAGTTTATGTACATTTATGCAGGTCATCATTGGAGAGAACAGTACCAGTTTGTGTACAGGCAGGTCATTATTGGAGATTATAGTGCCAGTCTATGCACATGTATGCAGGTCATCATTGGAGAAAACAGTACTTGTTTATGTACATTTATGCAGGTCATTGGAGAGAACAGTATCTGTTTATGTATAGGCAGCGCATTATTAGAGAGAATAGTACCAGTTTATGTACATGTATGCAGGTCATCACTGGAGAGAACAGTACCTGTTTATGTACCTTCAGGCCATCATTAGAGAGAATAGTGCAAGTTTATGTACATGTATGAGGTCATCATTGGAGAGAACAGTACCTGGTTATGTACAGGCAGGTCGTCATTAGAGATCGAGAGAATAGTACCAGTTTATGTACATGTACGCAGGTCATCGTTAGAGAGAAGAGAACCAGTTTATTACCATTGATCATTTTTGTACGGTGCTATTTTCTGCTCTCGAGCAGATTCACTTAGCTCTTGTCGCATGTGATTCTGAATGAGTGACTTTCTATAGCGCGTTTTGAATATCCACCGCAGTGGTGAACTACAGTGCTGTTTGGTTGTTACATGGCTGATGTCACGTAAAACTGCCGCCGTCTCGGCGCACGTTCTGTGTACACCATACAACCATGCACCAGTTTACAATGTCACTTCATTCGAAGCCACATACGTAGTGTGCATGTACGTTTATCTGTAACCTGCCACCTGCACTTTTGGCAGAATGACCGGGATCTTTTACGGGCCACTGAGGTAACACGGGGGAAAGAAATGATGCAGAAATAAGAGTCAACACAGAAAGTTGAGACTGGAGAAGAAAATTCTCCGGCCGCTTATGCCGGGACTCGAACCCTCGACCTTTTGGTCACGAGTCCAGCGCTGTGCCACTGAGCCATCCCCGCTACAGACCGGTAATCACTAGAGAGAACAACGCCCTGTTATGTACTGTCAGGTCATCATTAGAGAGAACATGTTATGTGCTGTCAGGTCATCATTAGTGAGAACAACATGTTATATATTGTCAGGTCATCATTAGAGAGAACAACATGTTATGCATTGTCAGGTCATCATTAGAGAGAACAAAGACATGTTATGCATTGTTAGATCATCATTAGAGAGAACAGTTCCATGTTATGTATTGTCAGGTCATCGTTAGAAGGAACAACGCCATGTTATGTATTGTCAGGTCATCATTAGAGAGAACAACGACATGTTATGCAGTGTCAGTTCAACATCGGAGAGACCAACGCCATGTTATGTATTGTCAGGTTTATCATTAGAGAGAACAAGACCATATTATGTATTGCCAGGTCATCACTAAAGAGAACAAGGCCATGCTATGCATTGTCAGGTCATCATTAGAGAGAAACGTACCAATTTATGTATAGTCAACAGAGCAACGCCATACTATGTCTTGTCAGGTCATAATTAGAAAGAAAGGTACATAATACAGAATACGTTATTCGTCCCATAATGAACAATTACAGCGTACCAGTTTATATATGGGCAAGTCAACAGTATCTATAGCGATAACAGCACCAGTTTATGCATTAGCAGCTGATCATTTGAGAAAACGGCATCGGTTAATGTACAGGCAAGTGATCATTAGAGAGAAAGGTACTAGTTTAAACACAGGCAGCTAGGTAAGTTATCAACAGTGGAGAACAGCACCAGTTTAAAATGTACTAGCAATTAAGTCACCGTTAAACAGACTAGTACAATGCAGTGCTTTTAGAGAGACCAGAACACAGAGAGAACAAACAGCAGCAGCTTGTGTATTAATTGGCAGGTCATTCAAGCGATTGCGCGCTCCAAGGGCCTGTGCGCAGATTCCGCCCAGATCACCTGGTTCATTTAGCAGGGGTAGGGTCTACGGGGCCGCCTTTGATATTCTAATTGCGCACTCAGCACGTGGCAACGTGCACAGTTTGAAGCAACACACACCTCCCTCCGGGTGAGCGCAGGGTTTGACTGCAATGTTGCTTCTCGCTGCAACGATGCGATGACGTGCTCGACAGAGATGAAGTGCCCCCCGTCCCCGTCCCCGTCCCCGGATCCGCGCTTCTGCTGCGCGATACCGTATTGAGTTTCACCTCCAATAACCCGGCACCTTTCGGCTTGGGCCGTGTCACAACGCAACGGCACCAGCGAGAACACCAAGGTTACATGAAAATGTTGTTACGCTCTGCATATTTCTGTGGGGGCTATTTTCAGCCCTGATAAGCTGCTTGCATACCCGCTGTCGCCCTGATGTCACGGTCATGATTGACTGAGCGTTAAAAACCAATTTCCTTCCTTGAATAACCGCTCTCCTGAAATGGAGATCAATCCTCCGAAGACGGTGTGCGGCTGCCCATTTGGCGGGGTAATAAGAAACGGCAACGTAAGCAACCCTCTAACCCTGGGGAATGATAACAAAAATATTTTTTTCCGTCGACATTTATGCCAGGACATAGCCCAAGTTGACGTATCCATCAAGATCAAGATGACTGCTAGCGTTCTGAAAGAATATTGGCATGACAATGACGTGTAATATGTGCGCTGTAATGAATATTATATGACGTAATAACCCTGTGGAAGATTTTGTCAATGTACAACTGCAATATACACATGGTGACCGCCATAGTCTTCAGCTGGGGAATTATATGACGTAATAACCCTGTGGAAGATTTCGTCAATGTACAACTGCAATATACACATGGTGACCGCCAGAGTCTTCAGCTGGGGAACGAAAGGCCTACAACCACCACCACCACCACCTCCAGTTATTGAGTTCGTTCCAACACCACCGTTCCTCTATCTACACATTCGCTCATCTGCTTTAATAATCCGATTCATCCACATTTGACGGTTGGAAGTGGTCACAAAACACCCCAGCTAGGGTACCGACCGATCCGTTGACCGAGTGTAAAGAGGCTATACTTCAGTGACGTGACCGAAATGTTGGCTTGGCTCTTTTCACAACCAATACCATCACGATCAAAACCAACAAGGTGTTAAAAAGAACGCTATTTTGACAGGACAGTACAAAACATGGGCAAATTTCCAGTGCAAGTACAGCTTTTTCAAACTACAGACGGATGATACGTTAACGAACAGTGAAATGACTGAATCTGACTACTTATCTGTCAGTTTCTGCAGAAGTTTGCTGTGGAACGTAAGCACGGGGCTGGCGTGATTGTGAAATGGGCGCGATATAATGAATATAAGACGTTAAAGCAGGATGACGCTGTGGTACTATCTGTCAGATGCTGCTGATGTTTGAAACGTAAGCACCGGCCTACGTGTATGTGAAATAAGCGTGATGTAATGATCATACCGTGAAATAAGACACGCAGTGGTAATGGCTGGCACCTAACTGTTGGCTGCTGCAGACGTTTGTTGTGGAACGTATAAGCAGGAGGCTGACGTGTATGTGAGACGGGCGTGACGTAATGAATACGCGACAGAAAAATAAGATGACGCAAAAAAGAAGAAGAAAAAGGTTTGATCTTGTTTTGGAACTCTGACGGTCATGTTTATCTTAGACTTTTTTTAAAAATAATTGAAAAAAGAAGAAGAAGAAGAAGAAGAAGAAGAAGAAGAAGAAGAAGAAGAGGCTGAGGAGAAGTAGTAGTAGTAGTCGTAGTAGAACGCTGAGAAGAGAAAGAAGAAGAAGAAGAAGAAGAAGATCACGCTCCCCACCCCCTCCACCAAACCGTAACACCGTGATGTTGCACAATTTGAAACGCTTTCAAGAGTTTGCAAGTGATCAAACAATAGAGAAAACACGCGTGCGTATCACAAAATTGAGAAAAACCACCGACGTCAACATATCTAACAGCAAACGTGTACGTCCCCCCCGCCTCCCTACCCCCACCCCCTTCACCACCATCCGCCTTCCCGCACGACCAAGCTTCTAATTGTTTATCTTTTTTATGTTCTTTTCATTTCGTGGTTTTAGACTAAACTTTAGAATTATTCAGTTATCAGGAAGCTAAACAAACATCAAAGCAACAACAAAATAAAAAGATATATAAATGCATCCACCACCTCCTCCCCCCCCCCCCCCACACGCGCGCGCGCACACGCACACGCACTCACTCACTCACTCACTCACTCACTCACTCACTCACACACACACACACACACACACACACACACACACACACACGCACGCACGCACGCACGCACGCACGCACGCACGCACGCACGCACGCACGCACGCACGCACGCACGCACGCACGCACGCACACATGCACGCACGCACGCTCGCACACATACACACACACAAACACACACAAACACACACATACACACAAAAACAGACACGGACACACACACACACACACCACACACACACACACACACACACACACACACACACACACACACACACACACACAAACAACAACACCCGTCACTTACCGTCCGAAGCAGGCAGCGGAGGAATCCACGAGGCCAAGAGGGCAGCCATCTGCACCCAGCCAACCCCGCGAATCCTGAACGTCGATGGCGTCATTTCCGTGCCTCAGCGTTTGATTGGCTGGCAATTCTTTGCGAGTCCGTTTCGCTCTCGATGCTTGAGAGTCCACGACGACACCGGTTACATCTGATGCAATGTTAAACGCTTTCATTTATAAGCTGGCGCCGGATTGACAGACGTCGAAGTTACATCCAGTCCAACGGCTTGCGTGCTGCTCTAGGCGACGATGCCACGGCTGTTCCTAGCGATGACAGCTAGCCGTCGGTCTTGGGTGCGCTACACAAAAACAGATAACGTGCTGTAAAAAAACACAGATCCAGGTCATTGTGCCGAAAGTGCAGCTGGCAGGATGCAGCTAAACACGCATGCACATTACGTGAAGTGGTATTATGCATGGTTCTATGGTGTACACAGAACGCACCGAGACGGCAGCAGTTTCGTGAGGCACTAGACATGCCAGCGCTGTAAGCACACCACTTCGGTGGATATTCTAAAAGGCGCTATAGAAAAGCTGGTCACTCATGTAGAATCACATGCGAGCGCAGTGAGTCTGCTCGAGAGTGGAGAATAACGCATATAAAAGCGATCAACAACAACAACAACAACAACAACTACTACTACTACTACTACTACTACTACTACTACTACTACTACTACTACTACTACTACTACTACTACTACTTACAATGATCATGCTGGGAAAGGTACGTCAACAGCCACAACTCCTGTCACCGCAGTGCTGAGTAAAAAGCCGAGACCTCACAGCGTTTTTCACTGCAATGTAATTGTTTTCAAACGTTCGGGAACCCAGCACCGCCAGATTATGTGTCAACTAACACACAAGGAACTTAATCATCGACACTTTAACGACCCCCCCCCCCCCCCCAGCAGAATTAATTAACCTGTGGACGCTCCCTTTTTAATGGTTCGCCTGTAGTCACGCGCGCGAGCCCTGAAAGAAATGTTTCCAACGTATATAGGCAGGGTATAGCGTACTATGAAAGGCAGGGTAACAGGTGAGATGGGACCAAGTCGTTCCAACTTTGTAGGAACAGAGAACCACGGAGGGCAAGCGAGATGCGCTGATATCTCAGAAAGATCGAAGACTACGTAGAAGCTAGGTAGGTAGGTAGGGTACAGGTACAGGTATAGGTATAGGTAGGGTAGAGGATACTATTAAAGGAAGTATAACAGGTGAAATGGGACAAAGTCGTTCCAACGTTGTAGGAACAGAGAACCGTGAAGAGCAAGCGAGCTGCGCTGATGTCCCAGAAAGATCGACGATTGTGTAGAAGCTACGTAGGTTGGGTAGGGTACAGATATAAGTATAGGTATAGGTAGGGTATAGGATACTGTTCAAGGCGGGGTAACCTGTGCACTGCGACCAAGTGTTTCCAACGTTGCAGGAACAGAAAGCCGTGAAGAGCAAGCGAGCTGCGCTGATGTCTCAGAAAGATCGAAGACTGTGTAGAAGCTAGGTAGGTAGGGTAGGGTACAGTATAGGTATAGGTATAGGCATAGGTAGGGCATAGGGTACTATTAAAGGAAGTGTAGCAGGCGAAATGGGACCAAGTCGTTCGAACGTTGGGTAAGGATAGGGTAGGGTAGGGTAGTGTAGGGTACAGGTATAGGTATAAGTTTAGGTAGGGTACAGGTGAAAAGGGACCAAGTCTTTCCAGCGTTGTAGGAACAGAGAGTCACGAAGAGCAAGCGAGCCCAGAAAGATGGAAGACTGTGTAGAAGCTAGCTAGGTAGGGTATAGATATAGGTAGGGTATAGGGTACAATTAAAGGAAGTATAACATGAACTGGGACCAAGTGTTTCCAACGCTCTAGGAACAGACAGCCGCGGAGTCCACACCGCGCTAATGTCTCAGAAAGATCGAGGACCGTGTAGTAAGTAGGGTAGGTAGGGTACAGGTATAGGTAT
>JABMCL010000145.1:355000-360000 GCA_018857735.1 Alviniconcha marisindica
GTGCTGCGTAAGCCACGTTGGTTTTGACTGTGTCTCTGATGTTACGGGGTTCGACTGACCACTGAGCTGTCGAAGACGCAGATTGTCCTTTACGTTTCTCTCTCTCTCTCTCTCTCTCTCTCTCTCTCTCTCTCTCTCTCTCTCTCTCTCTCTCTCTCCCCGTCTTTCTGTCTGTCTCCGTCTGTCACTGTCTCTGTCTGTCTGTCTGTCTGTCTCTCTGCTTCTGTCCCTGTCTGTTTGCCTCATTTGAACCGTTTTAAATCGGGATGTAAACTGTATGTGACAAACAGGTTTCTTGCCTTCTTTCTGCCTAAAAATGGAGTGTGAACGCGCAGTATGTGTGTGTGTGTGTGTGTGTGTGTGTGTGTGTGTGTGTGTGTGTGTGTGTGTGTGTGTGTGTGTGTGTGTGTGTGTGCGCGTGCGCGCGTGTGTTTCGTGTGTGTGTGTGTGTGTGTGTGTGTGTGTGTGTGTGTGTGTGTGTGTGTGTGTGTGTGTGTGTGTGTGCGTGTGTGTGTGTGTGTGTGTGTGTGTGTGTCTCAGTGTACATGTTTGATTTTTGCTTTGTTTGTTTGATTTTTGTACATGTACATTAACCAACTCCCCCGCCTCCCATCGTGTTCTTTGTAAAGCGCTCAGGGCCTTTTACAAATTTGCGCTTTAGAAATGATGGTTATTAAAAATATTTAAAAAATCAGCTTACGTTAAAAAGTTAGTGAGTTTTGCTCACAAACTACGCCTTAACATGGCCACAAAACCACGCCTCGGTATGAACACAAACCACGCCTTGACGTGATCACAAACCACGCCTTGACATGTCCATAGACTATACCTTGATATGTCCATAGACTACACCTTGACATATCCATAGACCACACCTTGACATGGCCATAGACTACACCGTGACATGGCTACAAACCACGCCTCGATATGACCACAGACCACGCCTTGACGTGATCACAAACCACGCCTTGACATGTCCATAGACTACGCCTTGATATGTCTATAGACTACACCTTGACATGTCCATAGACTACACATTGACATGGCCATAAACCACGCCTCGGTATGACCACAAACCACGCCTTGACGTGATCACAAACCACGCCTTGACATGTCCATAGACTACACCTTGATATGTCCATAGACTACACCTTGAAATGTTCATAGACTGCATCTTGACATGGCCATAGACTACACCTTGACATGGCTACAAACCACGCCTCGATATGACCACAGACCACGCTTTGACGTGATCACAAACCACACCTTGACATGTCCATAGACTACACCTTGACATGGCCACAAACCACACCTCGATATGACCACAAACCACTCCTTGACGTGATCACAAACCACGCCTTGACATGTCCATAGACTACACCTTGATATGTTCATAGACTGTACCTTGACATGTCCATAGACTACACATTGACATGGCCATAAACCACGCCTCGGTATGACCACAAACCACGCCTTGACGTGGTTACAAACCACGCCTTGACATGGCCATAGACTATACCTTGATATGTCCATAGACTACACCTTGACATGTCCATAGACTACACCTTGACATGTCCATAGACTACACCTTGACATGGCCATAGACTACACCTTGACATAGCTACAAACCACCCCTCGATATGACCACAGACCACACCTTGACGTGATCACAAACCACACCTTGACATGTCCATAGACTACAACTTGACATGGCCACAAACCACACCTCGATATGACCACAAACCACGCCTTGACGTGATCACAAACCACGCTTTGACATGTTCATAGACTATACCTTGATATGTCCATAGACTACACCTTGACATGTCCATAGACTGCACCTTGACATGTCCATAGACTACACCTTGAGATGGCCACAAACCACGCCTCGATATGACCACAGACCACACCTTGACATGGCCATAGACTACACCTTGACATGGCCACAAACAACACCTCGATATGACCACAGACCACGCCTTGACGTGATCACAAACCACGCCTTGACATGTCCATAGACTACACCTGGACACGGCCATAAACCACGCGAAAAGCCAGAAGTATCCAGGCAGTTACGACAACACATAATTATCGAAGACGCAACCGTGAGCTGAATGAAGCTTAATCAACGCACAAGGGAGTTAATTAGCACTCGAAATGCGTAACACAAGCACAACAACAAAGACCTGAGTCGCCTGCGGTAACTCTCATCAGGCACGCGTGTAAACACAAGGTACATAAACTCCACCAGAGGTACGTCCTCAAAAAACGATGCCCCCCAGTGACACGCAAATTATACCCTACATTTCAGGCACACTCGGCGACACAGGTCTGCACAGACATAAGACAGAACCAAGTTTTATTCAAGACGGGACATAGTCCTTTGATCTTGAAACTGGTTCAACATATAATCGCATCAGTACACACATTTACATGTTAGCCTCATTGAATTGTTACAAATCTCAGTCAATCTCAGAGAGAACTGTCACAAATCTGGGGGTCAGTCTCAGAGAGAATTGTCACAAAACCTCAAATATTACACGCCATTGTCATGCCAACATTCTTCCAAGCACTGGACAGGAAAACAACATAGCTCAAGATAAGTGATTTCGCTTCTCATCAAATGTTTCTTCGTTTTTCACCGTCTAACTGTTGTTTAAGTGTCGTTTTGTAGCTTGACAAAGGGGATTACCCCGAAAATTTGCAGACTGTGTTTTTGTCCTGATAAATAGCGTTCTTTTGAACCTTTTATGTGTTTGGATCTCAGAGTGAATTGTCACCAAAAAATGGACGACTCTGATTTGGCAGTCTGGTCGCAACCTGTCCCATAGCTCGATTTTTCACCCGAGGTTTGGGGTGGGACAGGGATGGAATACCCCTAGCGATTCTGACGGGATTTGAACCGATGACCGATGACCTTCCAATTGGCTTTGCAAAGCACTATAACCACTAGTCTACGGCAAGGACTTTCGCCTTTGAAAATCCGCAGATTATCAGGGTTAATGTCACATAATCATGGACTATTTGATCGACTACGTGGCAGGCTGTTGAAACATAATTATTGGGGAAGTCACGTTATCGTGATTGTTATGTTATTATAATTATATGATAATGACTATGATGATGAGTTTGTGTACATCAGAGAATAGCGCTATACTCAAGTTATCTATGATGATGATGATGATGATCGCTTTAATATACCGCTTCTCTCCGCTCTCGAACAGACTCTGCCTTTTACGTTTTTTTGTTTGATTTGCTTTTAGTGTATTGTGGGTTATATTAGCGTTTCCGTAATCCACCGAATTCTGACATGGACTCCATGAACTACCGCTAACGTTGGTATCATTGTGATCTTTTTATGTATAGCTATTCACACAGGGGACCTCGGTGTATTGTTTCACACGAAGAACGTGCATACAACCTTCACCCATGACCCGTCTGCTGAGCCATTGGCGTGGTCCTGGGTGGCCGGGAACACCCATAGCAGCGTGGCTGAACGCAGCTGTTTTATATTGTTTTGGTGTTCAGTGTTTGGAAGAATAAAAAATCATCAATGTTTGGAATTCGCGAAGATATGAGATTTTTTCTCTCTTTTTTCGCGAGCATGTGAGTGTGTGTGTGTGTGTGTGTGTGTGTGTGTGTGTGTGTGTGTGTGTGTGTGTGTGTGTGTGTGTGTGTGTGTGTGTGTGTGTGTGTGTGTGTGTGTGTCTGTGTCTGTGTGTGTGTCTGTGTGTTTGTGTGCGAGAGAGAGAGAGAGAGAGAGAGAGAGAGAGAGAGAGAAGAGAGAGAGAGAGAGAGAGAGAGAGAGAGAGAGAGAGAGAGAGAGAGAGAGAGAGAGAGAGAGACAGACAGACAGACAGACAGACAGACAGACAGACAGACAGACAGACAGATAGACAGACAGAGACAGAAAGAGAGAGTCAGAGACAGAGAGTAGTATTGTTTAATTACAGATGCTTTTGTAAACATTACCTTTTACTGCTGTGATAATAATACATTGTGTGTGTTTGGCGTGTTTTTAGACTTTGTTGCCGTGTTTATCAGTCTACTGTTTATTCTGTTTGTTACTGCGCACCGTAGGACAAATTTCCTTTTAAACTTATGCTGGGACAATAAATATTCTGATTCTGATTACTGTTGCGACTCAGCGTCCATAAAAAAATTAAAAAAACTCTTACGGTTTATTAGGGAAGGGAAGAGGTGATGCGGTTGGTGGTGATGGTGTTGGGGGGTGGGGCGGGGGGGGGGGGGGGGGGGGGGGGGGGCGGGTTAGGGTACCTATGTGCCTGTGTGATGCCGCTCGTCCCAAGAGCACAGACCAGCAAAAGCAGCATCGGAAACTTGTCAGTCGCATCGTCTATGGATACAAATTGAGCTCATTTCTTAAGCTTCCATCGTCTGGAGCTGCCTGTGGCGAGCTGGCATCGCTCGAAGCGTGGTAACTTGATGGCGGCTTAGAGTTGTACCCCGACGTCTACGGGCACTCTAGAAACACGAGTGAATTTATTTTTTTCCGTTACGCCGGAATGAGTGTCAGTAATAAGTAAATTGATGTTTGACCAGTGCGGTTATATCAGGGCGATTTGGAATGAGTGAACAACTGCTGGTGAGGTTGACAAAATAGAACAGGTCTGGGGAAATGTACTCTTTCTTTTTTTTTTCTTTTATTATTATTAATTTTATTTATTATTATTATTTTATTATTATTATCTATCTTCTTACACCTAATAGGGACTTTCTGTCGAAAGCCCTTGTGTTTCATTGTTCCTTGTGTTTCGTCGTATAGGTGAATACATTTCCCAGATCTGTTCTATTCCGTTACGTGTTGTTGTTGTTGATCACTTTTATATAGCGCTATTCTCCGCTCTCGAGCAAACTCACTGCGCTCGCATGTGATTCTACATGAGTGACTAGCTTTTTACAGCGAGTTTCTTAATATCCACCAAAGTGGTGTACTTACAGCGCTGGCATGGCTGGTGTCACATGAAACTGCTGCCGTC
>JABMCL010000145.1:365000-367500 GCA_018857735.1 Alviniconcha marisindica
TGTGTGTGTGTGTGTGCGTGCGTGCGCGGGTGTGATCCAAACCTTGTTTACAGCAAGCAATGCGCAAGTCTTATCGTCGGACGAAGCAGTATACACGTGGACAGAAAAAATATCGATTAACGATACGATTGGATCTCAGAATATAAAATATATGCGAGTTTGTTTCGACCTCCCTCTCACATAGGGATGGGTACGATAGGTTCAGATGAAGAAAATCGAGTTTCATGCAGATCTGATCTCAGCAGGACCAATCCATTGTCAGTATTTGAATGAACCAATCAGTCAGTCATTCAGCCTTGTGCCGAGGACGGCCTGAACTAACTAAGCGGGTCAAATGTAGTCTCTTTCTGACCACATTTCTCGGCTTGGTGACTAAGCGTGAAAGACTGCCCGACAGATGTCTGAAACAAGAATGACTGCTAGCGTTCTAAAACAAGATCCAAACACAGAAAATGTTCAAAAGAAAACTAACAAAAATCAACCCAAAACAGATGAGTGATTTTGGTTTTCATCTCATTTTTCATCGTTTTTCACCGTTTAACTGTTGTTTAAGTGTTGTTTTGTAGCTTGGTAACGGAGATTACCCCGACAATTTGCAGACTGTTTTTGTCCTAATAAATAGCAAAAATCTGAAAGCACCAAGCACTGAACAAGCAACAAAAACCCAATCAAACCAGGATACGCTTTTCTCTCTCTCTATTTTTCATCGTTTTTAACCGTTTATCTGTTGTTTAAGTGTCGTTTTATGGTTTGACAAAGGGGATTTCCCCGTAATTTGCATACTGTGTGTCCGTGTGGACTTCTGACGGCATGGAGGAATTGAAGGGTTGTTTTGAGTCAACAGAATGGTCGATGTTCTTTGACAGTTGTTCCAGTCACGACGAGCTTGCTGAGACTCTCACTGACTACTTACGGTTTTGTGAGGACTGTGTCATAACCTCAAAGACAGTTAGAATTTTTCCGAACAATAAACCATGGGTGACAAAAGAACTGAAAATATATCTGAACAAAAAGAAGTACGCATTTATGAGAGGGGATAAGGCCGAGGTGAGGGAACTAGACAAGGAATTTAGAAGGAAAGCAAAGTTAGCCAAACTCGCATACAAAGACAAAGTGGAGGAACGACTCAAAGTGGGTAATGCAAAAGATGCATGGAGGGGGTTGAATACAATGATGGGTAGGAAAAATAACCACAGACTGTCAAAACAGACGATCCACATGGTTTTGCAAATGAGTTGAACAGGTTTTATGCCAGATTTGATGTCACTGACTTCAGCAGTGAACGTGACAATGTCTGTCGCTCACTGGTCCCAAGTCCGGTGTGCGTGGAAAAAGGGATGTGATTTTATGTTTTTCTAGACTTAACCCCTCCAAGGCCCCAGGTCCAGATGGCCTCAAGGGTAGAGTACTCAAGGTGTGCGCACCGCAGCTGGGACCAGTGTTTGCCCGTCTGTTTCAGCTGTTCCTGGATAGCATGTCTGTTCCACGCGCGTGGAAGAGCTCAATCATGATACCAGTTCCAAAGAAACCCAATGTAAAACAGATGAATGACTTCAGGCCTGTGGCTTTGACATCTATTCTGGCAAAGTGTATGGAGAGGATAGTGTGTAACCAGTTGGTTGCTTCTGTGGCCGATCGCATGGACCATCTACAGTTTGCCTACAAGGCCAGAAGGGGTGTTGAAGATGCATGTCTAATTCTCGTAAATCTAATCGCAAGCCATCTTGATAAGTCTGGATCATATGTACGTGTGATGTTCATGGATTTCTCATCGGCCTTCAATACAATTCAGCCCCATCTTCTTATTAAAAGGCTTTTGGATCTAGGTGCTAACCACACTCTTGTCCTTTGGATTAAACAGTTCCTGTGCGATCGGCCGCAGAGAGTCAGCCTCAGTGGAATAAGATCTGATGAGCTAATTGTGAATACTGGTGCTCCACAGGGGTGTTTTCTCTCGCCTATATTGTTTTCTGTATACACTAATGAAGTAGTATCTACCAATGCCTTGCTAACTCTTGTGAAGTTCACTGACGACATGGCCTTGGTTGCACGTCTCCAGGACGAAAGCAGTCTCGCAGAATACTTTCTTCAGTTAGATGTTCTAAACTCATGGTTCAAGGAAAGCTTTTTGGATCTAAGTATTTCAAAAACGAAGGAACTAGTGTTTGACAGTAGAAAAGAAAAAGAACCATTTATTCCAGTAACAATTGATCAACAATCCGTGGAAGTAGTGTCTAGTTTTAAGTACCTGGGTACAGTTGTAGACTCAAAACTCAGTTTTAATGATAACGTAGTCTACGTGTACAAGGAAGCACAGCAGCGCCTGTACTTATTAAGGAAACTACGGAGCTTCGGAGTCGGCAGACATGTCCTTGAGTCTGTGTATCGCTGTCTTGTTGAGAGCGTTCTCTCTTTCAACATAGTAACATGGTATGGAAATCTGTCAGTTAAAAACAGAGCTCGGCTGGCACGAGTTGTCAACACGGCTAGCAAGATTATA
>JABMCL010000145.1:370000-380000 GCA_018857735.1 Alviniconcha marisindica
GTACAGTATTTACAAGACACGTTTGCAAAATTCCTCCGTTATAAATACAATAGCACAGTACAACAGACGTGTGTACACCTTTTCCGTTATAGAATAACGGTCCAACATGTATGATTTTCTTCAGTAATAAATACGATAGAACGGTATAGGTACAACCAACGAGTGTTCTCTTCCGTTATACAATAATATGGAACAACATGTGTTTAAATTTCCTCAGTTACACAATATAGCACATTAGTACACCCGTGTTTGATCTTTCTCCGTAATATAATAACATGGCACAGCACACGAGTGTGATCTTTCTCCGTTATACAATAACTTGGCACAGCACCCGAGTGTGATCTTTCTCCGTTATACAATAACTTGGCACAGCACCCGAGTGTGATCTGTCTCCGTTATGCAATAACTTGGCACAGCACCCGAGTGTGATCTTTCTCCGTTATGCAATAACTTGGCACAGCACCCGAGTGTGATCTTTCTCCGTTATACAATAACTTGGCACAGCACCCGAGTGTGATCTTTCTCCGTTATACAATAACTTGGCACAGCACCCGAGTGTGATCTTTCTCCGTTATACAATAACTTGGCACAGCACCCGAGTGTGATCTTTCTCCGTTATACAATAACTTGGCACATCACCCGAGTGCGATCTTTCTCTGCTATGCAATAAAACGGTGCTACACGCATGTGTTATCTTTCTCCGTTATACAATAATAACACAGCACAATACACGTGTGTAATAATTTTCCGTTATACAATAACAAGGTAAAACACACGTGTGTGGTCTTTCTCCGTTTTGCAATAAAACAGTAAAAGTGTGTCATCTTTCTAATTTCTCCGTTATACAATAGCATGCTATAACACACGTGCGTGATCTTCATCCGTCATACAATCACAAGGTCTGATACAACACACGTGTGTGATCTTTCTCCATTATATAATAGCACGAACACACGTGTGTGGTCTTTATTCGTTATGAAAAAGCACATTACAACTAACACACGTGTGTGACCTTCCTCCGTCATCCAATGACAAGGTACAACAGACATGTATGATTTTACTCAGTTATGCAATAACATGGCACAACACACGTGTGTGATCTTTCTCCGCCATATAATAACATGGTATGGTACAACACACGTGTGTGATCTTTCTCCGTTGTGCGTGTGTGATATCTGTCCGTTATACAATACCAAGGTACAACAGACACGTGTGATCTTTCTCCGTTGTGCGTGTGTGATATCTGTCCGTTATACAATACCAAGGTACAACACACGTGTGTGATCTTCCTCCGTTGTGCGTGTGTGTGATATCTGTCCGTGATATCTGTCCGTCATACAATACCAAGGTACAACAGATACGTGTGATATTTCTCCGTTGTGTGTGTGTATGTGATATCTGTCCGTCATACAATACCAAGGTACAAAACACGTGTGTGATCTTTCTCCGTCATATAATAACATGGTATGGTACAACACACGTGCGTGATCTTTCTCCGTTGTGCGTGTGTGATATCTGTCCGTTATACAATACCAAGGTACAACAGATACTTGTGATATTTCTCCGTTGTGCGTGTGTGGTATCTGTCCGTTATACAATACCAAGGTACAACAGATACGTGTGATATTTCTCCGTTTGTGTGTGTGTGTGTGTGTGTGTGTGTGTGTGTGTGTGTGTGTGTGTGTGTGTGTGTGTGTGTTGTATATGTCCGTTATACAATACCAAGGTACAAAACACGTATGTGATCTTTCTCCGTTGTGTGTGTGTGATATATGTCCGTTATACAATACCAAGGTACAACACACGTATGTGATCTTTCTCCGTTGTGTGTGTGTGTGATATATATCCGTTATACAATACCAAGGTACAACACACGTATGTGATCTTTCTCCGTTGTGTGTGTGTGATATATGTCCGTTATACAATACCAAGGTACAACACACGTATGTGATCTTTCTCCGTTGTGTGTGTGTGATATATGTCCGTTATACAATACTAAGGTACAACAGACACGTGTGATATTTCTCCGTTGTGCGTGTGTTGTACCTGTCCGTCATACAAAACCAAGGTACAACAGACAAGTGTGATCGTCCCCATCATGCAATAACACGGCAGAATACACGTGTGGTCTTTGAACGTTATACAGTAACATGGTACAACACGTGAGTGTGTGTGTGTGTGTGTGGGGGGGGGGGGGGGGGGGGGGGGGGGGGGCACGCGCGTGTGTGTGTGAGTGCGTGATATTTCTCCGTCATACAATAGCACGTCACAACGCACGTGTATGATTTTTCCGTTATACAATATCAAGGTACAACACACGTGTGTGTGTGATATCCCTCCGTCATACAATAGCACGGCACAACACACGTGTATGATCTTTTTCCGTTATACAATATCAAGGTACAACACACGTGTGTGTGTGATATCTTTACGTGTATGGTCTTTCTCCGTTATACAATAACAATGGTACGTACAGCACACGTGTGTGCATTATTCCTCCGTCATACAATAGCACAGAACAACACACTTCTCCGTAGTGCACAGGCACTTGGTTTCCAACGAAGCAGGAGTCACTCCTCTGTTCCAACACGCCTGCTGTACGTGCCTATAATCTGGAAGAGCTAGTATTCCTTCAGCGTCCGAACCCCTTGTTCAACCGGACTCAATTAAAGGAAAAGTCCAAGGTTTTTAAGTATGCAAAATGACCATCGGAATGATTGACAAATGAGTCATTAGTTTAAGATTTAATCAAATCAAAAATGAAAAGAAGAAGTTTATGTTAGTTTTTAATCGATTTTATTTTCTGTAGGCTGGCCGAGACTGCTGTCTCGGGTTCTCCATCAGTCACGTGACTTTCTCGGAAGTGACGTCATTCTGGGGAGTCAGTGCGGTTGCCATCTTAGATTGTTCAGCGAATGTGTATGCGTGTGGTCGACAATGCTTGTTTTCGTGCATTTATAACACTCAGATCACAATTTCACCTACATCATTGTTCTCAGCGAACCTTAACGGAAATCGTGTCAAAAGTCACCCCAAACCTTGGACTTGTCCTTTAAGTCTTACACGTATCCGTGTTTGAAGCAGCGGTGTCTTGGTGATTTGTAGAATAAGTCTATCGTATGCCTTAAATCTACCAATGCTGACATCCAACACTTTTTTGGTAAAGAGTAAGCCTCAGAGGTATCCGGGGTGGTTGCGTCCAACGGTTTGTTTGTGAGCATATCAGGCATGATTACCATGTACCTTAAATATTTGTGATATCTATGCCGCGAGTAGCGCTTTCCTGAAGTAAGCCAGGACGACACTATTGTGTAACTTTATTATTTATGTAACTTTATTGTTATGTAAGTTATTATGTAATTTCTGTCTTTTCAATAACTGTTCTTTGAGTTTTAAAATATAAAATATGTGTTACTGTGTACTTCGACTTAAGACTGCTTGGTATCCTAGGGCTGATCGACAGCTGCGACTTAAGACTGGTTTCGCGGGAGAGTGTCGCATATGCGTTGCAAGGAGAGTGGCTTCATGAGAGGGAAAATAACTCTATCTCTCGAAGATTTTAAATTCTGTGATGCAACAAGGGTGGCTAAATATAGGTGGGTGGCAGAATAACTATTTTTCAAAGATGTCTGTGTTACAAGGAGAGTGTTTAGGTAGACGGGAAAATAACTCTATCTCTCGCAGATACTTGTGCTGCAACAGGGGTGGCTATATATATATAGGCGGGCGGCAAAATAACGTATTTTTCAAAGATGCCTGTGTTGAAAGGAGAGTGTTTAGGTACGCGGAAAAATAACTATAAGACAGTTTATGTCTGAAATCCATTTGTGCGGCAAGGAGGGCGTCTACGTAGGCAGCAATATAATTCTACCTCTGAAGATATTTGCGTTGCAACAAGGATTGTCTGAAATATATCTGTGCTACAAGGAGGGTGTCTAGGTTAGCAGTACGAGTTAGTTCTTGGAGTTTAACGCCGTGTCAACCGCACGGACGAACTCCATCTCTGATTGATATTCGGGGCGCAAGGAGAGAGTGGCAGCGAGCAGGAAGACGACTACGACCCAGAGAGTGGCAGCGAGCAGCAAAGACGACTAAGATCCAGAGAGTGGCAGCGAGCAGGAAGACGACTAAGATCCAGAGAGTGGCAGCGAGCAGGAAGACGACTACGACCCGGAGAGTGGCAGCGAGCAGCAAAGACGACTAAGACCCAGAGAGTGGCAGCGAGCAGGAAGACGACTAAGATCCAGAGGGTGGCAGCGAGCAGCAAGACGACTACGACCCAGAGAGTGGCAGCGAGCAGCAAGACGACTAAGACCCAGAGAGAGACAGCAAGCAGCAAGACGACTAAGACCCAGATAGTGGCAGCGAGCAGCAAAGACGACTAAGACCCAGATAGTGGCAGCGAGCAGCAAAGACAACTAAACCCCAGAGAGTGGCAGCAAGCAGCAAGAGGACTAAGACACAGAGAGTGGCAGCGAGCAGCAAAGACAACTAAACCCCAGAGAGTGGCAACGAGCAGCAAAGAAGACTAAGACCCAGAGAGTGGCAGCGAGCAGCAAAGACGACTAAGACCCAAAGATGTCGACGCTGGGGTCCAGCGGTTTCTTGGCGAGCGGCAGGATGACCAAGGACGTGACGGTGGCCAGGGCAGTCCCCAGCACGAAGACCCAGAAGAGGAACCTGTCGATGACCTCCGCCGCCTCGTGCCACTGGCGGCACAGGTTCTCCCCGTGGTCCTTCTCCTCCTCGCGGGCCAGCAGCTCGCGCAGCCTGCTCAGAATGTCCTCCACGTCTGGGCAGTGGGGCGGGCAAGGGTTAGGGGTAGGGGTGGGCGTAGGAGTAGGGGTAGGGGTAGGGGTGAGAGTGAGAGGGTCCCTGTCCGCCGCAGCGACGGCGGGGTCTGCCCAGGGGCACCGGCGGCCACTGCCCTCGTCTCGTCTCGACCGGCGGAACTCGGCCCGAAGGGCAGCGGCCGAGGTGCTGCACTGTCCCGCGGCGCCGCTACAAGTCGTGGCCGGAAAATCCACGTTGGTCTCGAAGTCGACCAGGCCGCAGCCCGAGTCGCTGGACACGTGGTTCGTCACCCCTTTGTACAACACGTTAGGCCTGGGGCGGGGGCCATGCGTCGCCCCGCCTCTCCCCGGCGTGACGGTGGCGGTGACGTAATGCAGACGGAAGCACAGGACGCGGGCGAGGGTGGTGATGCAGGTGCGGAAGAGACGCGGCATGGCGTAGTCCTTGCGGCCCCTGCTGCTGATGTTGGACACCACCACCGCCAGCACCACCGACATGGACGTCAGGGCCATCACGCTCGTCAGGTATATACCTGCAACACAGACCGTCACGCTGGTCAGGTAGATATCTGCGGCACAGACCGTCACGCTCGTCAGGTAGATACCTGCAGTACAGCAATACAGACCATCACGTTTGTCAAGTATATACCTGCAACACAGACCGCCACGCTCGTCATGTAGATACCTGCAATACAGACCATCACGCTTGTAAGGTAGATACCTGCAATACAGACCATCACGCTTGTAAGGTAGATACCTGCAATACAGACCATCACACTTATAAGGTAGATACCTGCAATACAGACCATCACGCACAGCACCACTCTCGTCAGGTAGATACCTGCAACACAGACCGTCACGCTCGTCAGGTATATACCTGCGACACAGACCATCACGCTTGTCAGATATATACCTGCAATACAGGCCATCACGCTCGTCAGGCATATACCTGCAACACAGACCGTCACGCTGATCAGGTAGAAATCTGCGGCACAGACCGTCACGCTCGTCAGGTAGATATCTGCGGCACAGACCATCACGCTTGTCAGGTATATATATATATATACCTGCAACACAGACCGTCACGCTCGTCAGGTAGATATCTGCGGCACAGACCATCACGCTTGTCAGGTATATATATATACCTGCAACACAGACCGTCACGCTTGTCAGGTAGATATCTGCGGCACAGACGATCGCGCTTATTGGGCCTGGGGCTGTTGCTGCTTCTGTAGCACTGTGTGTGTGTGTGTGTGTGTGTGTGTGTGTGTGTGTGTGTGTGTGGTGTGTGTGTGTGTGTGTGTGTGTGTGTGTGTAATGTTTCAGAATTGTCGTTTATATACATACACTTTTGTCCTTTTTATTGAATGTTGTGTTTTAGTGGTTGTTGATAATGCACAGCGCTGTGAACAGAACTAATACCTAGATGCAAAATTAATTTGCTTCTCACTGGGTCTGTGTATTCTAAAATGGGCTGATATGAAAATGGCTGTATCTTCAAATTATGCAATATTAGGAGGATATAATTATGGTGTGTACCTACTCCTTGGATAGTGTAGATGGAAAGTTATAATTATGATGTGTACCTACTCCTTGGATAGTGAAGCTGACAAGTTGTAATTATGGTGTATACAACTTGGATAGTGTAGATGTTGCAGGTCAGCAAATTCCTTTCGAAACTCATTTTCATGCCACTTTAGACCGGCTTTGTGACCCATTGAAACATCTTCCATTGAAAATACCACATGACCCAATCATATAATTATAATATTTTTCACGCAAATGTTCCAGTCAAAGATTTTTTTCGGCAGAGATTATCCGACAGAGGTTTCTGATTGGCAAAAATGTTTTCCACTGAGAATACTCTGCAGATTTTTCTTATGGCGAATCGTCTTCATCTAGGGGTGAGATCATGACATAGTAGCACTTGACCCGGGCCTTTTTTTTTTCTTTCTCCAAAAAACATTTCACATGGTGGATAACGTTTGTACAGGGAAGATTGTTCCAGCAAAACGTTTTACATCGGGAAAATCCATGTGTACTCTTTATAATTATCATTATTACTATTATGTTGTTGCGAAATGTCTTCTGCAGACATTATGACATACGACACATGGTTTGCATTATTTATTTTTTTATTCTAGCAAAACGTGTGGCAAAAACGTCAAGCAAAATCGCCCTGATATCACCGTAATTGTTGACAGGGCGTAAAACACCAAATTACTTACTAGCAAAACGTCTTTCGTGGAAGGTTCACGTCTGTTTTCCTTCTAGCAGGACACAGTACTGGTAGGCTTAGAATGCTGAGACCGACAGTAATCATAGTAACAGTGACACACCAGTGATGTTGCCACTGACACTGCCACGATACTGCCATGGCCACCGACAATGCCATGGCCATTGACAGGACTCTGGGATGGCCACTGCCTTTGCCAAGGCCACTGCCATTGGCACTGCCACTACACTGCCATGGCTAGTGCCACGACACTGACACGCCAGTACCGCTGACATGACACTGTCAGGGCCACTGACACGGCCACTGCTACAACACTGCCATGGCCACTGTCACAACCCTTCCATGGTCATTGACACGACACTGCCATGGCCACTGACGCGACATTGCCATGGCCACTGACACGACCACTGCTACAACACTGCCATGGCCACTGTCACAACACCGACATGGCCAGTGCCACGACACCACCACGGCCACTGACACAGCCACTGTTACGAATTTGCCACGGCCACTGACATGACACTACCACATCTACTGACACGACAGTGCCATGGCCAGTGACACGACACTAGCACTGCCAAGGCCAGTGCAACGACACTGCCACCACCCCCGACACGACCGTACTCCAGCTGCAAGGCTTATATATCCACTCACCAATCAGCGGAACGTAGCTGGACGTGGCTGGCATGTTCTCGGCGATGAGCAGCATGAAGACGGAGAAAGCCAGCAGCACCGTCAGCCCCAGCGTGACCTTCTCGCCGCTCTCAGGGCTCATCCAGAACACCAGCAGCGTCAGCGTGGACAGCATGACGCAGGGGATGATGACGTTGTAGGTGTAGTAGAGCGTGCGCCGGCGCAGGTAGATGATGAAGCGGACGTCGGGGAAGGGCTCCGGGCAGCAAGGGTAGTAGACGACGTTCCGGATGGCCACCACGTCCAGCAGGACCCACTCGCCGTTGGACACGTAGTTGGACAGGTCCACCCCGCTGGAGCGGTTCACCACATCCACCTGCAGTGTAGCATGGGAATTGGTCAGAGTGTTTTCAGGCCTGTCGCGTGGGTTTAGGCTGTGTAGGGTCCAAACACTATGAGGTTCAAAAGAACGCTTGCTTATTAGGACACAAACACATGATCTGCAAATTTTTGGGGTAATCCTCTTTGTCAAGCTACAAAACGACAGTTAAACAAGAGTTAAACGGTGAAAAACGATGAAAAATGAGATGTAAAGCGACATAACTTATCTTTTTTGGTTGAGCTATGTTGTTTTTCCTGCTTAAAAAGATAAGTTTCGCTTAAGATAAGTTTCGCTTCTCATCTCATTCTTCATCGTTTTTCACTGTTTATCTGTTGTTTAAGTGTCATTTTGTAGCTTGACAAAGGGGATTACCCCGAAAATTTGTAGATTGTGTGTTTGTGTCCTAATAAATAAGCGTTCTTTCGAACTTTTTATGTGTTTGGATCTTGTTTTGGAACGCTAGCAGTCATTCTTGTTTCATTTTTTTTTTAAGGATGCAGGGTATAATTTTGTGTAATGTGCTGTGAGGTGAACTCCAAGAGAGAATTCAGACTGACCTGGATCGTATGGCAATGTCCAGACAGAGTTCAGACTGACCTGGATCGTATGGCAACGTGCACACAGAGTTCAGACAAACCAATCGTATGGCAACGCCCACTCACACTTCTGACTGACCTGGATCTTACGGCAACATCCACATAGTTCAGACTGACCTGGATCTTATGGCAACATCCTCATAGTTCAGACTGACCTGGATCTTATGGCAACATCCACATAGTTCAGACTGACCTGGATCGTGTGCCAACGTGCATACAGAGTTCAGACTGACCAATCGTATGGCAACGCCCCCTCAGACTTCAGACTGACCTGGATCTTATGGCAACGTGCACGCAGAGTTCAGACTGACCTGGATCGTAGGGCAACATCCACACAGAGTTCAGACTAACCAATCGTATGGCAACATGCACTCAGACATCAGACTGACCTGGATCTTGTGGCAACGTGCACACAGAGTTCAGACTGACCTGGATCGTTTGGCAACGTGCACACGGAGTTCAGACTGACCTGGAACCCGTCGTAGGCCCACGAACCCAGCTTCATGGTGCAGACCTGGTCGTCGAAGGGGAAGTAGGTGATGTCTATCTGACACGTGGAGTAGAACTTGACGATGGGAGGCCAAAAGACGTTGCCATCATGACTCACCATGGCCAGCGCCGGCATGTAGCCGTCCGTGTAGTCTTCGACACTGCAGTCAGACACAGAGAATAAGAACATGGAGAGATGACGCACTGTGACACGTAGCGATCTGACACACAGTGATAGGAACGTGGCAAAACTGACACATTAAACGAGAATGGCGACCTGACACAGTGATAGAAACATGGCAAATCGGACACACAGTGATAAAAACATGGCAAATCTGACACACAGTGACAGAAACATGGCAAATCTGACACACAGTGATAGGAACATGGCAAATCTGACACAGTTAAACGAGCATGGCGATCTGACACACAGTAATAGGAACATGGAAAATCTGACACAGTTAAACGAGCATGGCGATCTCACACACAGTGATAGGAACATGGAAAATCTGACATAGTTAAATGAGCATGGCGATCTGACACACAGTGATAGGAACATGAAAAATCTGACACAGTGATAGGAACATGGAAACTCTGACACAGTGACACGGATGGGAACATGGCAAATCTAACACAGTTAAAGCGAGCATGGCGATCTCACACACAGTGATAGGAACATGGAAAATCTGACATAGTTAAATGAGCATGGCGATCTGACACACAATGGTAGGAACATGGCAAATCTGACACAAACTGATGGGACTATGGAAAATCTAACACAGTTAAAGCGAACATGGCGATCTGACACACAGTAATACGAACATGGCAAATCTGACATAGTTAACGAGCATGACGATTTGACACAGAGTGT
>JABMCL010000145.1:385000-392500 GCA_018857735.1 Alviniconcha marisindica
CGACTGACATCATTATCACCCATCCCGCATCATCATCAGTAGGGAATGTCGTAATTCTCACCCACCCCGAATGATCCTCTGTAGGGAACGTCATAATTTTCATGCACCCTGAATAATCACATATAGGAAATTATTATAATTATAAATTATGACGTCACTCTCACCCGTCCCGCAAGACCGTCAGTAGGGAATTAATGGCGTCAAGCGCATCTGTCCTCATGGCAACATCAAAGAGGATCAACAGCCTGCACAAAACCGCCACATACACCCTCTCTCCATGCCCCCCACCCCCCCAACCAGAAAGAACAGAAGAAAGAACAAGAAAAAAAGAAAGAAAAAGAAAAGAAAGAAATAAAAAAAAAAGGATGGGGGGGTGGGGGGGGGGGGGGGGGGGGGGGGGGGGAGGTGCCAGGCCCCAGCTGACCTCCGTCGATTGGCGGCTTGGCAGCGTCGTTTGAAGTGGGACACGCCTTCGTCAAGGCGTGCGACTGGGTGGACGGGCAGTGGCAGGCGGGTCGGACAGGATCCGGCAAACGGTCATCAGTCAATAATGCGCAACGGTACCAGACTCGCAGAACGGCTCCGGCCTTCCACTTGCGCGGGGAAGTGTGGGAATCGAACCGTGCATCATGCAGTCGTGCACATTCGTGTGCGTGTGTGCGTGTGTGTGTGTGTGTGTGTGTGTGTGTGTGTGTGTGTGTGTGTGTGTGTGTGTGTAGTGTGTGGTGTGTGTGGTGCGTGGTGTGTGTGTGTGTGTGTGTGTGTGTGTGTGTGTGTGTGTGTGGTGGAGAGAGAGAGAGAGAGAGGGAGAGAGAGAGAGAGAGAGAGAGAGAGAGAGACAGAGACAGAGACAGACAGACAGACAGACAGACAGACAGACAGACAGAAGAAGAGAGAAGAGAGAAGAGAAGAAGAAGAAGAAGAAGAAGAAGAAGAAGAAGAGAAGAAGAGAAGAAGAAGAAGAAGAAGAAGAAGAAGGAGAGAGAGAGAGAGAGAGAGGGAGAGAGAGAGAGAGAGAGAGAGAGAGAGAGAGAGAGAGGAGAGAGAGAGAGAGAGAGAGAGAGAGAGAGAGAGAGAGAGAGAGAGAGAGAGAGAGAGAGAGAGAGGCCCAGACACAGAGGTGGAAGAAGAAGAAGGGAGGGGTGTGGAAGGGAGAGACAGAGCGAAAGAGGCAGACAAATACAGACAAACAGGAGAAGAAGAAGAAGAAGAAGAAGAAGAAGAAGAAGAAGAAGAAGAGAGAGAGAGAGAGAGAGAGAGAGAGAGAGAGAGAGAGAGAGAGAGAGAGAGAGAGAGAGAGAGAGAGAGAGTTGACTGTCACATTGCGATGAAGCCCATGGAATTTCCGTTTAATCAGAAATTTCCGTTCAATCAGATGGGGGGGAAAAAACAACTCTTCTTTTCAAAGTTTTTCTCTAAGCGGCAGTTGTATGGTTATTGCGAAGGCTGAGGGTGTTGAAGAGCAGCGGGTAGCCAATAAAGTCTCAAACAGGAGGTAACTGGAAAGCCGACGCGCCAGCATTGCGTAGCGAAGAGCTCTTCAAGTTCGCGTGTACGGCCGTATTGTTTTTGTTTCTAAACACGCACGCACACACACACACACACACGAACACACACACACACACACACACACACACACACACACACACACCACACACCACACACATGCACACACGCATACACACACGCACACACACACACACACACACACACACACACACACACACACACACAGAGAAACACACACACACACACAAGCACACACAGTGAGCCCATGCACGCGCACAACGCTATTGCTAACCCACCGGCAGACGCTATAATGAACAGCAGGCCAATCTGAATGAAGCTCCGGAACCAAACTCCACACATCGGTTTACATCCTTTGTCCGGTGCCGGAAGCCAGACTCGGAGTGTGCCCCGGAACACAAGTCGCTTAATAATAACTACAATACGTAACACTTATATAGCGCCTAATCCAACTAGACTAGCTCAAAGCGCTTCACAATTCAAAACAAGAATGGACATCAGAATCAATACATGAAACATGCATACACCAGACGTCCAACGCCAACAGCAAAGCGCAGGCAAACATGCACACATCCCGGAACAATCAGTGCAACCCAGACATGCAATGCAGCAATACGTGGACCATGGAAACATCTCATGATTGCAAATCAAATACAAAGAGCATTATAATAATCATATACATAAAAAAAAACTATTTAAAAATGGGTGCTATTGGAAGGCTTGGGAGAACTGGGAAAGATGGAGCGTGCTTTACGCAGCATGTCCACCGTTATAACTTGCAGACTCCTGCCATAAGCCCCTATAATTTATAGCCGCTCATCTCGTTCCGAACGTCGTCACGCCATCCTCGTCACACAAACTGACCGTCACTCCCTCGATAATCCCACGAACTGCCCACGTGCACAATCACGTCCCGCCCGCTTGTGCAAACTCTCAAGCCCGCTTTTATTGTAACTTCAAGAACAGCAACTCCAGCGGGCGCCCAGCGCCAAGCGCATGGTAAACTTCGTGTCGAACGAACCCAGAAATATTTTTTGGGGGCTCTCTCGCCATCGCATTGCAAAACGAATGCAGAGACACAGAGAGAGAGAGAGAGAGAGAGAGAGAGAGAGAGAGAGAGAGAGAGAGAGAGAGAGAGAGAGAGAGAGAGAGAGAGAGAAGATCGGTAAGGAGGGGGGCGGGGGTGGGGGGAGGGTGATTCACACACAGAAACGGGAAAAAATCAGACTCGCTTTGTTTCAACCGTTTCTCTTTGGCGGAAGTCTTTTCCCAAGATGACGGACTATTTCCGCGGCTGCAGCGCTTATGGCCGGCAGCCAATCACACGGATGCTATCGATAAGGGTTGAGAGGTAATAGGACCCGTTTTCCGTTAAAAACGGCGCTAGGCCGGCTGAGAGAAAAGAAAATGTAAAAACAAAGTGGACGCAGACTCAACAAACCGGTGGCCAAAAGGCCAATTTTGTCCGATGCCCCCAGAAGGGAGGCCATGGATGTCCAGTGTGGGTCCCCCTGTCTGGAATTTCAGGGCTGTCGTTTGATTCCCGTTTCCTAATTCCTCTCTTGTTTTCCTGTCTAGTCCTCTTTTTTTTCTTTTTTTTTTTTTTTTCTTCATTTTTCTACTAATCGTCTTAGTTTTTTGTTTTTTTTTTTGTTTTTTTTGGTGTTTTTATTTTATTTATTTATTTAAAAAAAAAAATTGGGGGGGGGGGGGGTGCTTTTTTTCGTAAAACTCTCAAACATTTTTCGTTAAAAATCAACACACTCGAAATACGTAACACAAGTACAACAACAAAGACCTGAGTCGCCTACGGTAACTCTCACCTGGCATGCGTGTAAATACAAGGTACATAAACTCCACCAGAGGTACATCCTCTAAAGAAAACGTTTAAAAAATTAAAAAAATCGTCAAGATTTTTGTTTTAGTTTGGCTCTTGTTACGCAGATAATGTATGATAGTTGGTAGGTTGTATATGTAGCTTGCTGCGATATGGTACTGGTATTTGCCATTAAGAATTTACATGAATTTTTAAATTTTTGGTTGTTTCTGTCCTTTCCATCTTATATTTGTCCTTAATCTGGTATCGATAAATTAGACGGAATGGTCGACGATACCAGTATGTCCTAGCTTTATGTGTTCTTTTAACAGGGGTAATATTAAAGGGACTAACTCTTCGAAAGTATGTGTTTGATGTTTGTGTATGTATTTTTGTTTGATGTTTGCGTAGGGACTGGTTTCGTGGACTGACTTGAGGAAAAGTTTATCTAATTATGTGAAGAACTTAGGAATGTGCATTTGCTTATGGCAGAGTTTGATTATCCTGAGGGGACACTGTGCAGATGACAGGGCGTTAAAGTCCAACAACTAACTAACTGTTCGATGCGAGGCTCCTTGGTTTAAACAAAGTTAATTCTGGTACATGTACGTGTTTGCGAACGTAATCAGCGCATGAGGATAAAATGAGCTAAGCTTACTTCTAATGCATATAATTATGATCAAAACACACATATGAAAAGATTCCAACAAACACTGATTTTAATTAGACAATACAAAGCATGCGAAGACTTTTTTAAATTTCATTTTAAACATCTTTCTCAAACAGCAATTAGACAAACAATGCACTAGCAAACGCTAATATAGAAGAAAAGTATCTAGCCTACTTATCTTTCAGTTTGTGCTGGGGCATTTATAAACATAACAAGCTCAGTTTATTTGACAACAACGGGAAGTTCAGTCGACGTGAAAGCAGCAGAGCTAGACTCCTTCTGTAAAACTGTTTCCGACCGCCTCCCGATCTTTCACACAGTTTGTTAGAAGTACAGATTGAAACGACATATACATTACAATGCCAGCATTACTGTTGCACGGGTCTGAGTTGGTAGGACTGTCTAGTTTCGGTGGTGCACGGGTCTGAGTTGGGTAGGACTGTCCAGTTTCGTTACTGTTGTGGTGCAGGGGTCTGAGTTGGGTAGGACTGCAGGGGTCTGAGTTGGGTAGGACTGTCCAGTTTCGTTACTGTTGTGGTGCACGGGTCTGAGTTGGGTAGGGCTGTCCAGTTTCGGTGGTGCAGGGGTCTGAGTTGGGTAGGACTGTCCAGTTTCGTTACTGTTGTGGTGCAGGGGTCTGAGTTGGGTAGGACTGTCCAGTTTCGTTACTGTTGTGGTGCAGGGGTCTGAGTTGGGTAGGACTGTCCAGTTTCGTTACTGTTGTGGTGCAGGGGTCTGAGTTGGGTAGGACTGTCCAGTTTCGTTACTGTTGTGGTGCAGGGGTCTGAGTTGGGTAGGACTGTCCAGTTTCGTTACTGTTGTGGTGCAGGGGTCTGAGTTGGGTAGGACTGTCCAGTTTCGGTGGTGCAGGGGTCTGAGTTGGGTAGGACTGTCCAGTTTCGTTACTGTTGTGGTGCAGGGGTCTGAGTTGGGTAGGACTGTCCAGTTTCGTTACTGTTGTGGTGCAGGGGTCTGAGTTGGGTAGGACTGTCCAGTTTCGTTACTGTTGTGGTGCACGGGTCTGAGTTGGGTAGGACTGTCCAGTTTCGGTGGTGCAGGGGTCTGAGTTGGGTAGGACTGTCCAGTTTCGTTACTGTTGTGGTGCACGGGTCTGAGTTGGGTAGGACTGTCCAGTTTCGGTGGTGCACGGGTCTGAGTTGGGTAGACTGTCCAGTTTCGTTACTGTTCTGGTGCACGGGTTTGAGTGGTGCACGGGTCTGAGTGGTGCAGGGGTCTGAGTTGGGTAGGACTGTCCAGTTTCGTTACTGTTGTGGTGCACGGGTCTGAGTTGGGTAGGACTGTCCAGTTTCGTTACTGTTCTGGTGCACGGGTTTGAGTGGTGCACGGGTCTGAGTGGTGCACGGGTCTGAGTGGTGCACGGGTCCGAGTTGGGTAGGACCGTCCAGTTTCGTTACTGTTGTGGTACGACCCGTGTTGCAGTTACTGCCCCCTGTGCCACTAATAATAAACGTCAGAATGGAACCTTGTGGTGGGCCTCTCATTGCAAAGCCAATTGTTTGTTGGTTGATCCACGCACATGTTTTCCACTTGGACCATTTTCTCCATGAATTTAAGTAGGTGTGTGTGTGTGTGGGGGGGGGTAAGGTGTGTGTGTGTGTGTGTGTGTGTGTGTGTGTGTGTGTGTGTGAGAGAGAGAGAGAGAGAGAGAGAGAGAGAGAGAGAGAGAGAGAGAGAGAGAGAGAGAGAGACAGACAGACAGACAGACAGACAGACAGACAGACAGACAGACAGACAGACAGACAGACAGACAGACAGACAGACAGACAGACGACGACAGAGATTTTCAGTAGTTTGACCTTCACCTCCGTGCTGTACGCGACTGTAAACCTCCCGGATTCGTTAACTGTTCCCTGATTTATGCATGCAACGTCGCTGTAGTTCCCGTAGAGCAATAGTGATGAATGCTTTGATGCATGGGTTACCGTGTATCTAATTTATATTAAATCGAAAACGTCACTGGGAAGATATAACTGAGGCATTTTTATTTATTTTTAATTTTATTTTTTTGTGCTTTCGGAATTGATATTCAAATCCAGTCAAGCAAGTAGAAACCGATGAGGCGACTGAAGAAGCAAACGAAAAGGGAAGGAAATGATCGAGTAGCCTGGAAGAAATGTTTCGAATGCATGGAAAGGAAGTCGAATAAAACGCTTGGGTCAAGAAGGAAGAAAGATCGATGAAGAAAACCGATAGTCGGATGAAGAAAGTGAAAGTCGGACGAAGAAAGTGAAAGTCGGATGAAGAAATCCGAAGTTAGGATGAAGAAAGCTGAAAGCAGCGTGAAGAAATCCGGAAGTCGGTTGAAGAAAATGAAAATTGGACGAAAAAAGTAAAAATCGGGCGAGGAAAGTGAAAGTCGGATGATGAAAGGCAAACGTCGGATGTAGAAAATGAAAAGAAAGCCGAAAGTTGGATGAATAAAATCTGAAAGTGGGATGAAGTAAGTGAAAATCGGACGCAGAAGTTGAAAGTTGGATGAAGAAAGTGAATGTCGGATCAAGAAAGGAAAGTTGGATGTGAAAAGTTAAAGTCGGCTGAAGAAAGTTGAAAGTCGGATGAAGAAACTGAAAGTCGGATGTGGAAAGTGAAAGACGGATAAAAAAGTGAAAGTCGCATGAAAGAAAGTAAACTTCGGGTGAAGAAAGCAAAATTTGGATAAAGAAGGCAGGACATGGGCTAAGGTGAGCACAGATTTGGATTATGTTTATTATGTCGAGCAAAGTACGGTTTTTAAGCCTGATGACAAAGGCGTTATATTCAGTCGGATGAAGAAGACATTATTAAGTTCATTTAGCGTAAATAAAAACAACAGTAACACCACATTCTGTTCACAATTTTCGGTTTTCTTAAAACTTTTCTCAATGAGCTGTGACTAAAGAATGCTGAGCGTCACAAATACATACGTAAACACAATATGCCTAATTAAGTGTAACCCAGTTCATTACGTCTCTCTCTCTCTGTGTCTCTCTCTGTCTCTCTCTCTCTCTCTCTCTCTCTCTCTCTCTCTCTCTCCCTCCCGCCTTTCTCTCTCACGATTCTGTGCCATTTGAGTTTTAAGTCATAGAATATTCATTACGTCACAACTATTACACGTCATTGTCAGGCTGCGCCAACATTAATAAACACACACAAATCTCTCTCTCTCTCTCTCTCTCTCTCTCTCTCTCTCTCTCTCTCTCTCTCTCTCTCTCTCTCTCTCTCTCACTCTCTGTGACTGAAGAACGCTGGGCGTCATTATTAAGTTCCACGAAGAAAGCATTATTAGGCAAGCTGCACAGCACAAGACATCGGACGAAGAAAGCAGAAAATTAATTATAGCCAGTCCTTGCTATACTACAAACACAAAATTAATAAGCACGACTATACTACAACGGGTATTATAAGCACGAATAAGAGAGAGAGAGAGAGAGAGAGAGAGAGAGAGAGAGAGAAGAGAGAGAGAGAGAGAGAGAGAGAGAGAGAGAGA
>JABMCL010000145.1:397500-407500 GCA_018857735.1 Alviniconcha marisindica
AACTTGATTCTTTTCGTCCTGAAAAGAATTTAAGCAAAATTCAGTTCTTTGTCCTATGCACGCGAGCGCGCACACACACACACACACACACACACACACACACACACACACACACACACACACACACACACGCACACACAACACACACACACACACACACACACACACACACACACACACACACACACACACACACACGCTATTGCCTCGTACATTATAGGCACTCATGAGAACGAGTCCCCCCCCCTCTCCCGGCCCACCCCAACTCCCTCCCGCCCCCCAAATCTATTGGTGTGACATTTGTAGAGGAAGAAGACGTAATTTGTATCGAAACTGTTGCACTTTCTGTTTCCTATTCCATGTTTCATCGGTTCGTACATTTTCGTATTTCTGTTCCTGTCCATTCCTGTTCACCAGCAGTCATTCAAAGAAAGATTCCTGTAGTGATTCAGTGAAATCGACAAGGAAATGGCCATCCAAAGAAAGTTTCCATATGTCATTTAGTCAGACTAACAGGGAATGACCAAGTCCCTTCTGTTTTACTAAATCTGAATGCCGTTCACTAAAATGGTCATTGAAAGAAAGGTTCGTGTGGTGGTTTAGCGAAACAGACAGGGAAATGGTCATTCAATGCAATTCGTTCGTTTGGTGAATCAACAAACAAAGGAATTAATTAGCGCTCGAAAGACGTCACGCAAATACATCAGCAAAGACTGCTAATGCGAGTAAATACAAGGCACACAAACTCCACCAGATGTACATCCTCAAAAAGGATGCCCTCCAGTGCACACACCACACACACACACACACACACACACACACACACACACACACACACACACACACACATATATATATATATATCTATCTATCTATATCTATATCTATATATATATATAAACCATTTCAGGCACACTCGGCGACACAGTTTTGTACAGGCATAATACAGAACCACTTTTCTTTTCTTTTAAACTCAAGTCCTTTGATCTCGAAACTGGCTCAACGTATAAAGAGACCAGTTAATACACACATTTACATGTTAGCCTCATAGTGAACTGTAACAGAAAGAGGCCCAGAGCGCTTGTGCAGAACCAGCAAACAAATTGCTTGTTGATACTGCACAGGAGCTTTGGGCATCTTTCTGTTTTAGACTGGTTCGTTTGATGATTTGGTGAAATTTGCGGAAACATGGTCATTCCAAGAAAAGTTCCTCTGGTGATTCAGTGAAACCAGCAAGGAAACGGTCATTCCAAGAAAGGTTCCTCAAGTGATTCAGTGAAATCAGCAAGGAAACGGTCATTCCAAGAAAGGTTCCTCAAGTGATTCAGTGAAATCAGCAAGGAAACGGTCATTCCAAGAAAGGTTCCTCTGGTGATTCAGTGAAACCAGCAAGGAAACGGTCATTCCAAGAAAGGTTCCTCAAGTGATTCAGTGAAATCAGCAAGGAAACGGTCATTCCAAGAAAGGTTCCTCAAGTGATTCAGTGAAATCAGCAAGGAAACGGTCATTCCAAGAAAGGTTCCTCAAGTGATTCAGTGAAATCAGCAAGGAAACGGTCATTCCAAGAAAGGATCCTCTGGTGATTCAGTGAAACCAGCAAGGAAACGGTCGCTCAAAGAAAGGTTCTTTTAGTGATTTAGTGCAACTGACAGAGAAAAGACCACTTGATACAACGAAGCAGGTTAAACTGTATTTATGTAAGCGTTTTATTCACATTCTGCAGCTGATCATTTCACTCAGAAAATCTGATAAGACCGCTACCAGGGCTGCCCTAAACTCACTCTCAGATGGATGTGTAAATAAACCTCCCATGTTCCTTTCAGATAAATATATTATTGTATGAGATCGCGCTCGATTTAATCTCTGAAAATCGCACAAGACCGCTATCACAGCTTTTCTAAACTCACTCTCAGATGGATGTGTAAATAAACCTCCCATGTTCCTTTCAGACAATATTGTATGAGATCGCGCTCGATTTAATCTTTGATGATCCGTCAAAGCCCACATGTCGAATAAGAACGCATTACTCATGATCATGTTTCATTTTCTGAACCTGATAAAAACGTGCTAAACACTTGCTGGTACAGCATCGAGTGCGGGACAAGTGATTATTGTGGGCGGACTGTGGACGACAGCTATTGGAGATACTCATCAACCAGCAATCGTGAGCGTGAGCGACAAACCGTAATGCTGGAAATTGCAAGCCGTGACCGACTGATCATGAGGCTATACCGACACTGGTTATGCTGGAGATCTGAGGGTGTTTTCTGCATAGCTACCGATACTGGTTATATACCAACACTTCACCTATACCGAGACTGGTTATGCTGGGGATCTTAGGGCGTTTTCTGCAGACCTGGCTACCGATAATGGTTAACCTGGCTATATAACAACAGTTCACCTATACCGACACTGGTTATGCTGGGGATCTTAGGGCGTTTTCTACAGACCTGGCTACCGATACTGGTTAACCTGGCTATATACCAATACTTCCCTTATACCGACACTGGCTATGCTGGAGATCTTAGGGCGTTTTCAGCAGACCTGCATGCATGGCTACCGATACTGCTTAACACGGCTATATACCAACACTTTACGTATACCGACACTGGTTATGCTGGGGATCTTAGGGAGTTTTCTGCAGACCTGGCTACCGATAATGGTTAACCTGGCTATATAACAACAGTTCACCTATACCGACACTGGTTATGCTGGGGATCTTAGGGCGTTTTCTACAGACCTGGCTACCGATACTGGTTAACCGGGCTATATACCAATACTTCCCTTATACCGACACTGGTTATGCTGGAGACCTTATGGCGTTTTCTGCAGACATACATGCATGGCTACCGATACTGGTTAACACGGCTATATACCAACACTTCACCTATACCGACATTAGTCATGCTGGGGATCTTAGGGCGTTTTCTACAGACCTGGCTGCCGATACTGGTTAACCTGGCTGTATACCAATACTTCACCTATACCGACACTGGTTATGCTGGAGGTCTTAGGGTGTTTTCTGCAGACATACCTGCATGGATACCGATACTGGTTAACCTGGCTATATACCAACACTGCTTGTTAGGCTGGAGATCTTTGGGTGTTACCTACAGACCTGGCTACCCATACTGGTTAACTTGTACACAGGTACAACCGCACTTACAAAGTCATAGGTATGAATGGGAGGTCATGTACATATATATATATATACAACAGCACTTACCAAGTCACCGGTATGAATAGAAGGTGATGTGCATAGGTATAACCGAACTTACCAAGATCCAAACATATGAAAGATTCAAAGGAACGCGATTTATTAGGACAAGACAAAACCAATCCTTTAATTTTAATTTTATTGTACTGTAGATAAAGAAGATTTGTCTTGTTCTAATAAATAGCGTTCTTTTGAACCTTTGATGTGTCTGGATCTTGTTTTAGAACGCTAGCAGTCATTCTTGTTTCAGATGTGATTTTTTTCGAACTTACCAAGTCAAAGGTGTGAATGGAAAATGATGCACACATGCACAACCACGCTTACCAAATCTCAGGTGTGAATAGGACGTATCGTATCATGTCAAACCGTACTGAAAATGACCATGAGGTGTGAATGAGGTGTTGCCGACAGCCGTGTGCACTAACTATTACACTGACCAGGTCAAAGATCTGTGTCAAGGTGATTCCGATCTTGACCACGACAGGCTGTGAAGCGTTGTACACGGGCCTAGTAAAGGGGTCATAGTTCATCCTCAGTCGTCGGTACAGTCGTTGTTCGTCTGTCATCGGCAGGGAGTCCGTTTCGTTGCATAACACCTCACCTGAAAAGACAATGCATCCTTGTCGGTGAATGACACCTCACCTGAAAAGACAATGCATCCTTGTCGGTGAATGACACCTCACCTGAAAAGACAATGCATCCTTGTCGTTGAATGACATTTCACCTTAAAAGACAAAGCACCCTTGTCGTTGAATGGCACTTTACCTGAAAAGACAATGCATCCATGTCGGTGAATGACATTTTACCTGAAAAGACAAAGCATCCTAGTCGTTGAATGGCACTTCACCTGAAAAGACAACGCATCCTTGTCGGTGAATGACACTTCACCTGAAAAGACAATGCATCCGTGTCGTTGCACGATGCAGCACCTTAAAACAATGACATCCTTTATTGTCGTGTGACATTTCACCTGAAAAGACAATGCATCCTTGTCGGTGAATGACACTTCACCTGAAAAGACAATGCATCCGTGTCGTTGCACGATGCAGCACCTCAAAACAGTGACACAATCTGACTTTGTGTGACACTTCACCTGAAAGACAATACATCCTTGTTGTTGCATAACACTTCACCTGAAAAGTCAGTGCATCCTTGTCGTCGCATGACACGTCGCTTTAAAACAGTGTCATCATTTGTCGTTGTCTGACACCTCACCTGAAAACAATGACATCACTTGTCGTTGTCACAGTTTTCACCTAAAACCAATGACATCGCTTCATGTTGTTGTCTGACTTTCACCTGCAGACAATGACATCACTTATTGTTTGACACGTACCTCATCAGAAAACAATGACATAATTTGTCGTTGTCAAACACTTCACCTGAAAACAATGATATGGTTTGTCGTTGTCAAACACTTCACCTGAAAACAATGATATGGTTTGTCGTTGTCAAACACTTCACCTGAAAACAATGACATAATTTGTCGTTGTCAAACACTTCACCTGAAAACAATGATAAGGTTTGTCGTTGTCAAACATTTCCTCTGAAAACAATAATATCGTTTGTTGTTAGACCTTTCATTTAAAACTAATGACGTCGCTTATTGTTGTCAGACTTTCACCTGCAAACAATGACATCACTTATTGTCTGACACCTACTTCATCTGAAAACAATGACATCGTTTGTCGTTGTCAGAGTTTTCACCTAAAACTAATAACATCGCTCGTTGTTGTCGTCAGACTTTCGCCTGCAAACATTGACATAACTTATTGTCTGACAGGTATTGTACCTGAAAACAATGACATTGTTTGTTTTCTGCCTAGACTTTTCGCATGAAAACAATGATATCGTTTGTTTTCTGTTTAGACTTTTCGCATGAAAACAATGACATCGTTTGCTTTCTGTCTAGACTTTTTACATGAAAACAATGATATCGTTTGTTTTCTGTTTAGACTTTTCGCATGAAAACAATGACATCGTTTGTTTTCTGTTTAGACTTTTCGCATGAAAACAATGACATCGTTTGTTTTCTGTCTAGACTTTTCGCATGAAAACAATGATATCGCTTGCCGCTTGCCTGACATCACGCACATACCAGTCTTCTTTCATGGTGCTCTACGTCTACAGAAACCATAAGGCTTATTAAGGACGGGGAGAAAGGGGGGGGGGGGGGAGAGGATGGAGGTGGGTGAAGAGGGAGATCACATACTTACGGCTGTACCTGTTACCACCAGAATGACTCCTGCATTAAGATGTGCAGCGATGAGAACCATTTCAATGTTTCAGTAGGAAGTGATGAACAAAGTCACAAGACAGTGTCCACAAACCACAACCTTTTTGAAGAGAAAGGAGAGCCGAAACGGTATCGAGCCGAGGCCCTTCCGCCTACCAGCCTAACGCCTTACCGCTAGGCCACACCGGCTCACGTCAACATATACTAATAATCAGTAACATGTCTCTTACCTTGGCCATGGCGATCCAGACAAAACCTTTGGGTGGCGATGAAGTCACTGGTGTTACTGGGCGTGGTCCCGCCTGAATGAAACCCATGAAACATCTGAATTAGCATGCCTTCCTGTTACACTCCAGTACCGCGGAAGTGGGCCTGATTTAGCGTTAGATTAGAGTAAGTGCAAGCAAGTGTTCGTGTAATATCTAAAGGGAAATACTATCAAAAGACAATCGTTATGTGTTATCTGAATATAGGCGACTCCAACACGCGTCCGCGTTGTTAACTGGATATTGTTAAAATCAAATAACACTCGATGTACTGAAGCATATACCGTGCTTGTTTCGCTTACAATTGTGTAACACAAATATAGCTACGTAGAAGAAGTATTATACTTTCTACTGTTAGCCTATCGCATGGAGACATTATATTCTTACTTAAATGAAACAATAAATAAATGCTGTGTTTCACGTTTTATTACTGTACGAAAATAGGATTTACGACATAACTGCACCGAAATACTGCATTCATGGTGCAGTCGTTATGGGGGTGTACTGAGTAACTGTTACATTATGCATACACCGTATCGTAATTACTTCACGAATACATTATGATAATAATGAATTTTTTTAAAGCGCCTACCCTGCGACTCAAAGCGCTGAACAAGCATAGTATAACACACATAATGTACATCGAGATGGAAAATGTATCAGAAAAAAAAGAGGAGAAAACCAACAACATAATGTAGACACCAACAAGGGTTCAAGCGGGATGCATTGTATCCTTTTTTACGTAATAACCACATGGGGGACAACATCAGTAACAGCAATAACAATATACTTTATTTATCCCAGCGGGAAATTAAAGCTGTCGTTCGATCTCAACCAGGAGTACATACTTTTTTTTTTTAAATCAAATTTTGAAATACTGCTACACCAACAGAAAGACCCAAACATATTAAGGCTACGTGTTACAGCATTATTTACAAAAAAAGGTTACTAACATATATGTGAATTGATTCCAAATGATCTTAGCTTTCTCAAGCAATGCATTCTCAAGTTCGCCTTTTTCAGCACAGAGCTGATGCTCTCTTTCCAGTGTAGATTAATGCTATGAAAAACCACAGCCGAGTACTTATATGTTTCTACCCTCTCCACTGTTTCTCCTTTAACCCTTTAACTGCCGTGAGGTCACTTGAAAACGACCATTAAAAGGACAAAGTTTTAAACCGTTAAGCCTTTTTGTCTTCTTCTTCGCAATGGCAAGTGAAAGGATTTTCATCGAAACTCATACATTGAACTGTTTGCAGGCGCGTTCCTGCATCATTCAGCTGGGAAATTTTACAGGCTGGGGCAGTGAAGGGGTTAAGGTAGACACACAGACACACACACTGCTCACTTCACCTTCCGATAGTTCGAAGACGAGTAGCAGCGCCGCCGAGTTGACAGCGACACTGAGCAAGGACACGTGCATACCGCAGTGACCACAAGCAGGTTGTTTTGTCGCTGACCCACTTCACACACACACACCTGGCCAAAAAACAGAGAGAGAGGGAGAAAAATTACAAGCAGCACGAGCGAGTAACATGCGCATCGCGTACTGGTCGCCGTCATATATACTGTCCTCCCGCCGACTCGCTTAATTCACACGAATTAACCCCTTCACCCCCATGATGTCACTTGAAAACGACTATATACTGTTCTCCCGCCGACTCGCTTAATTCACACGAATTAACCCCTTCACCCCCATGATGTCACTTGAAAACGACTATACACTGTTCTCCCGCCGACTCGCTTAATTCACACGAATTAACCCCTTCACCCCCATGATGTCACTTGAAAACGACTATATACTGTTCTCCCGCCGACTCGCTTAATTCGCACGAATTAACCCCTTCACCGCCATGCCATGATGTCATTTGAAAACGACCAATAAAAGTGCGAACATTTAAAACCCTTAAGCCTTTCTGTCTTCTTTTTCGCACTGGTATGTGTGTAGGGACTTTCATCATAACGTATAGCTTTGAAAGAGAATGTTATAGGACCGGAAAATATACTCTTTTGTAGGCGCGTCCGTGCATCTTTCAGCCCGGACATTTTTAATTTTTTTGCAGACTGTGGCAGTGAAGGGGGGGGGGGGGGGGGGGGGGGGGGGGGGGGGGGGGGGGGGGGGGGGGGGGGGGGGGGGGGGGGGGGGGGGGGTAAACAAACACAAAGCAAACGATACTGCTTCTGTTGCTGACCTGTAAAAAAAGTACACAGGAATGCTCTTGGTGACCTATTTTGTACGACCGTAAAAAACAAACAAACAAAAGACAAAAACAAAACCACCACCACCACCACCACCACCACCACCAACAACAACAACAAAACACAACCAAACACTGCTCTTGCTGATTTGCTGGCCACAACAGCAAAGACCTGAGTCGCCTACAGTCACTCTCACCTGGCATGCCCGTAAGACATACACAAGAGTTTGCAGTCGTGATAGCAGAAGTCGTAAAACGTACACAAGAGTTTGATCTCGCTGACCTATTTTATGCGTCTGTGAAATGCTGTATGGTATACTGTACTTAAATATTACAGAATAAAAAAACACTGAAGTTAATCAGCGCTCGAAAGCCGTCACACACAAACACAACAGCAAAGACCTGAGTCGCCTACAGTCACTCTCACCTGGCATGCGAGTAAATGCAAGGTACGTAAATTTCACCAGAGGTACATATTAAATATATCAGGTGCGTACATACTGGGATGTGGGATCAGTTCAAGTCTGCTTCGCCTGAAACGTTCGAAACTGATACAAGAATACGCTTAAGTCGAACGTGTGGCGGATTTTGTTTCTTTTTTTTCTTCTTCGACTTATCCGTTTTTGACTTATCTATAGTAAAATTAGTCATGCAAAAAGCAGCTGTGGTGGTGGGGGGGGGGGGGGGGGGGGGGGGGGACGTTCGCGACTTACTCGAAGTACGACTTAAACGTTTTAGACTTAAGCGTAATCGACTGTATAATATATTATAAGGGAAAAATCTGTAGCCATAAGCACTGCACGCTAAACTGAACAAACCAAAAGCTTTAATGCCAACTATTTCTACAGAGAACACAAACAAGCTGGCCACACAGAAGCAGCCACAGTCTACGACAAGTAAACTCAAAACTGGCCCTCATATAAAAAGCTAGTTTCAAAACTGGTGCTCACGTAAAAAAAAATCTAATTTTAAAATTGGCCCTCACACAAAAAAGCTAGTTTCAAAATTGGCCCTCACATGAAAAGCAAGTTTCAGAATTAGCCCTCACATAAAAATCCAGTTTAAAAACTGGCTCGCACGTCAAAAAAATCTAGTTTTAAAATTGGCCCTCACACACACACACACACACACACACACACACACACCAACACAACACACACACACACACACACACACACACACACAAACTAGTTTCAAAATTGGCCCTCACATGAAAAGCTAGTTTCAAAACTGGCCCTCACATAAAAAAGCTAGTTTTTAGAATTGGCCCTCACGTAAAAAAAAAAAAATGGTTTCAAAATAGGCCCTCACATTAAAAAATAAAGTTTCAAAATTGCACTCATTTAAAATGTCTTTTTAAACGCCACCAGAGCAAATTGGCCCAATAGACCCCATCACACTTGCTCCACACGCTCACAGTAACAGGGGGAAAATCAAAACGCAAACCACTGCAACGCATCCCCCCCAACCCCCGTCTCCTCCTCCTCCTCCCCCCCCCCCCCCCCCCCCCCCCCCCCCCGACCCCCCGCCCTTCTGCATGCCTTGGAGAGAACAACTTAAGACTTTCCGCTCAAAGTAGAGGGCTGGGAGAAGACATTGACGCCAATCACCTTTCTCATAGCATCGCGTGAGAAAATCAATCACCGCTTACACGAAGTGTCCGGTCTGCTCTAAAGTTGGACGCTAAGGATGTGCGAAGGGGGGAAGGTTTCAAGAGTCAGGGGAAACTTAGGGAAGGGCGGTTTCAAGAATGAAGGGAATTTAAGGTTAGAGAGGCGCGGTTTCCAGAATTAAGGGAAGAGCACGAAGCTGCGATTGTAAAGAAGAGTAAAGGGTGGTTTTGTGTGTGTGTGTGTGTGTGTGTGTGTGTGTGTGTGTGTGTGTGTGTGTGTGTTGTGTACGTGTGTGTGTGTGTGTGTGTGTGTTGTGTGTGTGTGTGTGTGTGTGTGTGTGTGTATGTTTGTGTGTGTGTGTGTGGTGTGTGTGTGTGTGTGTGTGTGTGTGTGTGAGAGAGAGAGAGAGAGAGAGAGAGAGAGAGAGAGAGAGAGAGAGAGAGAGAGAGAGAGAGAGAGAGGTGAGACTT
>JABMCL010000145.1:417500-420000 GCA_018857735.1 Alviniconcha marisindica
AGGAGACTGAAGTAAGTGGAAGAGAAGGAGACTGAAGTAAGGTCAAGAGAAGGAGGAGACTGAAGTAAGTGGAAGAGAAGGAGACGGAAGTAAGAGGAGAAGGAGGAGACTGAAGTAAGTGGAAGAGAAGGAGACTGAAGTATGGGCAAGAGAATGAGGAGACTTAAGTAAGAGGAGAAAAAGGAGGAGACTGAAGTAAGAGGAGAAGGAGGAGACGGAAGTAAGAGCAGAAGGAGGAGAAGGAAGCAAGATAAGGAGAAGGAGGAGACGGAAGGAGGCCTAAGAGGAGGAGAAGGAGGAGATGGAAGTAAGATGAGGAGAAGGAGGAGACTGAAGTAGGCCTAAGAGGAGGAGAAGGAGGAGACGGAAGTACAATAAGGAGATGGAGGAGACTGAAATAAAAGGAGGAGAAGGAGGAGACGGAAGTAAGAGGAGGAGGAGAAAGAGGCGAAGTAAGAGTAAGGAAATGCAAAAGGAGTAGGGTGAGGTATTTAAGGAGGATAAGAAAGAGAAAGAGAGTGGGAGGAGTAATAGGAGGAGGAGGAGGAGGAAGGGACGTAAGAGAAGGAATAGTAGGAGAAGGAGGAAAGTACGGAGAAGGAGGAACAGGAGGAGAAGAAGAGATGTAAGAAAACTCGAACTCGATTTTTTATTTTTATTTTTTACAAGCTTTGTAGTTTAGGTTCAGTCTCCTCCTCTTACAACTAGTCCTTGCTAAGCTACTGATGAATAAAACTACAGGGCATCATTTACATACATATAGGCATGAATGAGTAAGTGAAATTGTATACATGAGAAGGAATAACACGACAAGAGGCAGAGATGGAGGAAGAGGAGAAAGGCAGAAAGAGGAGACAGAGGCAGAAGAAGAGGTTTATTTTAATTTCCTAAATCTTTGGAACACTTTCGCCTCTGATCATTTTCTGTTGCGCATTTTTAGTGGTTGAGGACATGTATTTTAAGTAGTTGTCACGCTGCAATCTCCTGATGACGTCCACAACTGAAAGCGGTATTTTTTTTCTTTCTTTAAAGTGGTTATCGGTTATGTTTCAGTCCATTTTCTTGTTAATATAATGTAATGGAGTGGTGGAGCGTAGAAGGACAGGACACAGGCAGCGGAGTCAGTAAAAATGGAGACCACAGCAGGCGTACGGCAGCAATCAGGTTTTATTCTACAGCAGCAGACAACTTTCTCAGCACACCCAAAATCCTCACTCGCACGCATAGATAAGAGAACGGCGCGGGCCGCAAGGAACACACGCTGTCGCTACAATCAAATCGGCCCTCTGGACCACAAAATGGTTGACAATTGTGTTTCCCGCACAAATACAGTTTCCTCTACAATAACTAAACTAATTAAAACATGAAAAACATCAAATAAAAGCTACAGTTACAATCTTTTAAACCGTATAAACAAAATGTACACACATGACTTATTGTATTTACAACAAGAGTGGGAAGCGTGGCTTGCGCCTGTCTATAAACAGATTCGTACAACTAAATCACAACGAACACAAAGTACAAAATATTAATGTTACTAAAACTTACATCAGAATAAAGTGCACGCTCCCACGGTTAAAATGGTACATAACAATTACAATACAACGAGAAGCAACTGAGACACACTCAAAGACTAGCACTAAAACAATCGGTGCGAACTTTAGCCTGGGGCGCGTCATCTAGTCGCAGCATCGCTGATAAAGTGATACCAAGTAGTCTCTACGAATACAACTTAGCTTCTACAGTACACAATACTTAATGAGTTAATTTCAACCCAAAATAAACACTAAACATGAAGTCAGCTAAGCAAAATACTATACGACAAAGCACTGATCAACGCAGAATTACTTTGATCGAGTCAAAACAACGATTCACTACTATTCACTAGTACTAAACAGACAACGCGCCATGCAGACGACGGCTATGAAAAGAATGGACCTAGAGAGGCATCGGCTACTGATTAAGCTCGATCCTGCGTCTAAATAAATGTTGGATAAACATTCTAAGATGCCAAATTATATTACACTTGGCTTGGTGCATAAAAAGGATTAGGTAAACAAAGAGTAGGTAAAAAAACAAGCGGTCAAAATATTAAGGGAGAATACAGATTTGAAAATGGCGTGCACTGGCGGCTATCGCCGGTCGGCGGTGTGATTAAGGCCATGTGGCGTTACGCAACACGCCCTGCTTCAAAACAAAAGCGTCGTCTGCTCCGGTTCCCGGGTTACTAATAGTACAGTAATGAAATTGCATGGATCTGATAACCGGGGCGGGATTGCCGTTCAAACGTATACAAAGAGCACTTGCTCACATCCCCGCTACAGCAGCAGACAATTTTCAGCACACCCAAAATCCTCACTCGCACGCATAGATAAGAGAACGGCGCGGGCCGCAAGGAACACACGCTATCGCTACAATCAAATCGGCCCTCTGGACCACAAATTGGCTGACAGTTGTCTGCTGCTGTAGCAATAAAACCTGATTGCTGCCGTCCGCCTGC
>JABMCL010000145.1:437500-460000 GCA_018857735.1 Alviniconcha marisindica
CATGTAGTAAGATAGCTGGCACGGTCATCTTCCTTTCGTAGCGTGACATGATGGCATGCAGGAAGACAGTAGGCACGGTCATCTTCCTTTCGTAGCTTGACATCATGGCATGCAGGAAGATGGTAGGCACGGTCACCTTCCTTTCGTAGCGTGACATGATGGCATGCAGGAAGACAGTAGGCACGGTCATCTTCCTTCCGTAGCGTGACATGATGGCGTGCAGGAAGATAGCAGGCACTGTCGATCATCTTCCCTTCTTTGGTGACGTGTTCGCATGCAAGAAGACAGCCAGCACTGCCATCTTCCTTTCGTTGCATCACGTGCTCGCGTTGAGGAAGAGAGCTGGTGCCGTCGTCTTCTCTTCTTTTGCGTGACGTGCTCGCAAGCAGGAAGACAGCCGGCACCGCCATCTTCCTTTCCTTGCGTCTCGTGCTCGCGTGGAGGAAGATAGATGGTGCCGTCGTCTTCCCTTCTTTTGCGTGACGTGCCAGCATGCAGGAAGATAGCCGGCACCGCCATCTACCCTTCGCTTCATGGCTTCATCGCATGCGTGGAAATAAGTGTTGCTGGCACCATCATCTTTACTTCGTTGCGTGAGCGGATGTCAGGGACATGACTGACTCTATCCCCAGCTCGCCACACTCTCACTTCAGCAACAAGGAGAGTAATGAAGGTCTCTAGTCGGCACAGACTGCAAGGGAGACCAGTCGCTGTGTGCTCTCGCTCATCAAAGGGAGGCTATATCCGGGCCGTCTGGCGGACAGACGGAATGCCTCAGCGAACAGCAGTCTACGAGGGAAGGAAAGGGGGGAGGGGGATGTCTGTACGGTGTGTGTGTGTGTGTGTGTGTGTGTGTGTGTGTGTGTGTGTGTGTGTGTGTGTGTGTGTGTGTGTGTGAGTGTGTTGTGTGTGTGAGTGTGTGTGTGTGTGTGTGTGGGTGTGTGTGTGTGTGTGTGTGTGTGTGTGTGTGTGTGTGTGTGTGTGTGTTGTTCGGCACGTCATTGTGACTGTTCAGAGTTTTGTACGTGTGGTGTGGTGTGTGTGTGTGTGCGTGCGTGCGTGCTGCGTGCGTCGGGTGCGTGCTGTGCGTGCGTGCGTGCGTGCGTGCGTGCGTGCGTGCGTGCGTGCGTGCGTGGTGTGTGTGTGTGTGTGTGTGTGTGTCTTCGTGCGTGCGCGTGTGGCTCTGCATATATTCGTCCGTATTTTATGGGCAAACAACGTTGTGTATGGAAGACTTTACAATGACGTCACAGTGTTGACCCTTGCACACAACCCGCAATGACTGGCGGCGTGACGACTACCACCAGTCTCGCTCTTTGATCCATAATGGAAGGAATAAGCGAACACAAAATGGCAAATTTATCTATTTTTTTTATTAGATTTTTTTTTTAACATTCATTTATTTATTGCTTTTGTGGCCATTTTAGCAAATGGACCTTACCAAACTAGTTTATCTACCGTAAATAAGAACAACATTAACACCACACTGTGTTAAAAAAGAAAAGAAAAACACACACAAAAACACACGAGAAAACAAAACAAAAAAAACACGCACGCTTTTTCTTGAAACTTTATTAGTCTCAGTGAACTGAGACCGAAGAATGCTGAAACTAGGTTCTGATGCATCATATCAGTACTCGTCGGGGTCCTATACAAAAAAGTAGGCTAAACCAAACAAATCCGCTTGTCGCTATACTGTGTTACACACGCGCAAACACCGCGTTCGGACGTGCAGATATTGTCCACGAATTGGACGGGTTCAATTATCCCCACTTTGCTGATTCCATTTGGATTGCGCCACGGACGCTGACAGCGGCGAGACAGATCATGGACGAGTCGGAGACTGGAGGGGTTTTTCGACAGACCCGTTATGACTGCCGTACAGTATTATCTTGTCAAAGGGTGAGTGTGGGTCCTGGCCCTACCACGGCTTCACACTCCGTCCGCTTCCGACTTTGAAAGGGTCGCAAAAGGGCAGAGGGTAGGGCAGACTCCGAGCACTGGTTTACGACATCCTTTGGAGGAAGGTGCCGGAAAGCGATGCTCGAGGTCGCGCTCCGGGCGTCGTTTTCCAGCACCATCCTCCGAACTCTGCCAGAATTGGTTACGCCACTGAAGGGGCACTCTTTTTATCTCCGCGCAGCTGTCCACCGACGCGGTCAGCGCCCTCCGAAAGGTTTTGGGTACTAATATGACTGTGGAAGCAACCAAGCTTTAATCATGTAAAGCTCATAATATTGTTACAACCCAATATAACCGGCCCAAAGAGATTTCTTAGGACATGAAAGAAAACTGTAATGCTGTCTTAGGTTGGTTTTAAGAGTGATTTTCACGTTTTATGAACTGATCAAACACTGTTAGAGCGAGAGAGAGAGAGAGAGAGAGAGAGAGAGAGAGAGAGAGAGAGAGAGAGAGAGAGAGAGGGAGGAAATAAATAAGTTTTAGCAAGACTGACTTAGTGATACCCAGCAGCTTTTCTAGAAGGATATGCAATGTCTACTGGTTTATTACACAACCTAGTAAGATCTCTCTCTCTCTCTCTCTCTCTCTCTCTCTCTCTCTCTCTCTCTCTCTCTCTCACACACACACACACACACACACACACACACACACACACATTGTCACTATTGCATGGTAACAGAATGAAAGAACAGTTTGCCTATAGCAGCCAAACTCACAGTAAACAGGTCTGTTCGGGCCTAATGACCTGTGGCCCATCACAGGCAGCACTACGTGAGAGGTCCGAGGGAAGTAACTCGTGCAATGCGTAAAGCTACGTGTAGCAAAGAAAGGTTTCCTCCCTTGACCATGTCTGCCTGGGAGCCAGCGACTGCCCGAGCACAATAAAGCTTAACAGAGCGGTACCAGTACCTATGTGAGCCGGTTTGGCCTAGCGGTAAGGCGTTAGGCTGGTAAGCAGAGGGACCTCGGTTCGAATCCGCTTCGGCTCTCCTTTCTACTCAAATGTTGTGGTCTGTGGACACTGTCTTGTGACTATGTTCCTCACAATTATGAAACTCTAAAATGGCTCTCATCACCGGCCACCTTAATGCAGGAGTCATTCTAGCGGTGACAGTGTAGCGATAGGTATTTCATCTCCTTCTCCCCTCCGCCCCCCCCCCCCCCCCACCTCCAGACCCCCTTCACCCCACTTCTCCACGTCCCTAATAAGTTATGGCTTCTGTGGACGTTAAAACACCACGTTTACTTACTTACCAGTACCCATGTCACAAGGTCTGAGTGGAGTCGGGGCGAGAGCAGGTCGGTATATGCCAGACTTAGCTTAGCTGACCTTTGAGTCGTTCTCAAGGTCACAGTTATGATCCGGTTTGTTTGCAATTGACCTCTCGCCACCCTCTAACCGACTCATCTTGGAGGGTAGGTAAGTAACATGCTGTTTTACGCCCAGTCAACCATTACGGTTATATCAGGGCGATCATTCTGGAGGGAGGCTACCTTAATTAAACTGAATATATATTTATGGATTCTCGGATTCTTTGCTCTTTATTCTCTGTTGATTATTAATACAAATATGCAAATTTCTCTCTCTCTCTCTCTCTCTCTCTCCTCTCTCTCTCTCTCTCTCTCTCTCTCTCTCTCTCTATGTAATGAACAAAGAACCCATTTCAAGGCGGATCTCAAAAGCGACCATTCCGGCGTCTCCAACTGTTCACAGCAGTAACTAGCTCAAAAGTAAGAGAGGTGCCGAGCGACTCATTTCTTGGTGGAGGGTCACATACTAGCTTCAGGCACTCTGTCTGCGATTGCGTACAAACACGCCCCCTTGGACAAGCCCGCGGACTGGCCAAGAACCACTGTATTGTAATCAAAGCACGTGCCACTCGCTTGTGCTGTTTTCGAAAACAACCAATACTCAAGCGCCTTGTCGGGGCTGTGTAGTTCAACGGTAGGCGAGTTCGAACACACGTTATATTTTTTACTCAGCTTGTCTAAGTGGGCCAGTCGAACACACGTTATGTTTTTTACTCAGCTTGTCTAAGTGGGCCAGTTCGAACACACGTTATGTTCTTTACTCAGCTTGTCTAAGTGGGCCAGTTCGAACACACGTTATGTTATTTACTTAGCTTGTCTAAGTGGGCCAGTTCGAAGACACGTTATATTCTTTACTCAGCTTGTCTAAGAGGGCCAGTTCTTTACTCAGCTTGTCTAAGTGGGCCAGTTCTTTACTCAGCTTGTCTAAGTGGGCCAGTTCTTTACTCAGCTTGTCTAAGTGGGCCAGTTCTTTACTCAGCTTGTCTAAGAGGGACAGTTCTTTACTCAGCTTGTCTAAGTGGGCCAGTTCTTTACTCAGCTTGTCTAAGGAGGCACAGTTCTTTACTCAGCTTGTCTAAGTGGGCCAGTTCTTTACTCAGCTTGTCTAAGAGGGACAGTTCTTTACTCAGCTTGTCTAAGAGGGACAGTTCTTTACTCAGCTTGTCTAAGTGGGCCAGTTCTTTACTCAGCTTGTCTAAGAGGGCGAGTTGAGAGACACGCTATGTTCTTTACTCATTTTGTTCAAGTGGGTGAAGCAATACGGCTAAAGCCGAGAGGCCAACTGATGCTGGCACGTAGGCCGATCTCTGCATGCCACTAATTACCACATACAAGACCTCTGAACCATTTTCCCGCTGTGTGCAGGGCAAATCTATGTGTTAGAATGCGTGATGCTTGATGGTCATTTGTATATGGCGCCACGGTCAAAAAGAAAAGAAAAAAGAGAGTGAGCGGGCGAGCGTGAGAGAGAGAGAAAGAGAGAGAGAGAGGGGGGGGGGAGGGGGCAGACAGACAGACAGAGACAGACAAACAGGCAGACAGACAGACATTAAAAACAAATATATATATATATCAAATAAAATAAAATAAAATAAAAACGCACATAAAGTGTGACGAATCAAATGTTATGACAAACCGTCAGTGAAATACGTCTTCAGCAATGACAAGCACGCACGTACGGTCACACCCTCCTTCTCTCCCACCACTCCCTGTCTCTCTCGTTCTCGAAATTTGCTGTTTTGTTGAAATATGTACATTTTGGTTTACTTTATTTTTGTGCACCAAACGTTTGCAATAAAAGATAGTCAAAATTCCATCACATAATCACGACAGTTCAAAGTAAATCGATACACATGGAATCACAGTTCAAATAATATGTCCGGCAAATCAGTTGATAACTCTATCAAGGATAGCCAGGTGTACACACACACACACACACACACACACACACACACACACACACACACACACACACACACACACACCGCACGCACGACGCACGACAGACAACAACAGACACACACACACACACACACACCACGCACCAGCAGCACGACACGCAGCGCACGACAGCACACACACACACACACACACACACGCACACACACCACCAGCACACACACACACACACACACACACACACACACACACACACACGCATACACACGTTCATAAACGCAAACCCACGTCTACTCAAATGTCCAGGCAAAGGACCCCAGGCAAAGAAGAAGACGCATTGGCTGGTGAACTGGCAAACTAGATGGTATCACAAGCACAGCAGCCAATAGCTACAATCATTTTGTTCGGTTGTCCTCAGAGGCAGAGACTGCATGGTGTCAGCCAGTGAAGATCGACCCTTTCGCTGGTCCAGCAGGGGTGCTTCGAATGGTACGGTCAGAACGGTCATCTTCGAAGACGTTCCTATGAGACTAGCCTTATCATTATCACTCGTCCTCAGAAGCGTCTGAATGTGTTAGTCTCAGCAGTCGTCTTCAAAGGCGTCTCCTACGATCAGTCGCGGCATTCGTCCTCAGAGGTGTCCCGTTGGATCATTCTCAACAGTCGTCCTCAGAGGCATCTCCTACGATCAGTCTCCTAGGATCAGACTCAACAGTCGGCGCCAAAAGCGTCTCCTAGGTTCGGTCTCAGCATTCGTCCTCAGAGCCGTCCCCTAGGTTCAGTCTCAGCAGTCACCCGCATAATTAACATATGTACATGCATGTGTGTGTCCCGTAGAATCAGTCTCAGCAATCGTACTCAGAGGCGTCTCATGCGATCAATCTCAGCAGTCGTCATCCAAGACGGTCTCCAGCGGTCAGTCTCGGCTGTCGTCCTCAGAGATGTCCCGTGTGGTCGGTCTCATCAGTCGTCCTCAGAGATGTCCCGTGTGATCGGTCTTCATCAGTCGTCCCCAGAGATGTCCCGTGTGGTCGGTTTCATCAGTCGTCCTCAGATATGTCCCGTGTGATCGGTCTCATCAGTCGTCCTCAGAGATGTCCCGTGTGTCGGTCTCATCAGTCGTCCTCAGAGATGTCCCGTGTGGTTGGTCTCATCAGTCGTCCTCAGAGATGCCCCTGTGTGGTCGGTCTCATCAGTCATCCCCTGGGATGTCCTGTGTGGTCGGTCTCATCAGTCGTCCTCAGAGATGTCCCGTGTGATCGGTCTCATCAGTCATCCCCTGGGATGTCCTGTGTGGTCGGTCTCATCAGTCGTCCTCAGAGATGTCCCGTGTGATCGGTCTCATCAGTCATCCCCTGGGATGTCCTGTGTGGTCGGTCTCATCAGTCGTCCTCAGAAGCGACAATGCTGGCCGCCACGGCTGACTGTCTGTGCTGGTCCAAGAGAGGAGTGTCGCGGTCACGTTCACGTTCCTGTGACAGACACACATCAATGGTGAAGGTGTGTGTGTGTGTGTGTGTGTGTGTGTGTGTGTGTGTGTGTGTGCGTGTGCGTGCGCGCGTGTGTGTGTGTTTGTGTGTGTTTGTGTGTGTGCATGCGTGCGTGCGTGCGTGTGTGTGTGTGTGTGTGTGTGTGTTGGTCGTGTGCGTGTGTGTGTGTGCGTGCGTGTGTGTGTGTGTGTGTGGTGGTGTGGGGGTGTGTGTGTGTGTGTGTGTGGTGTGGCGCGCGAGTGTACGTGCGCTCCATGCGACCTCTAAGCCTGTATATACCCACCCAGATGTCAGCAAGTTGGTCCATGCGACCTCTCTCTCTCTCTCTCTCTCTCTCTCTCTCTCTCTCTCTCTCTCTCTCTCTCTCTATATATATATATATATATATATATATATATACATATATACCCACCCAAATGTCAGCAAGTCGGTCCATGAGCGATTTCCGCTCGTTGGGGTTCTTGACCAGCACGAGTTCTTTCTTCAGGCGTTCAATGTCACGGTACATCTCCCGCTTCTTGCGCTCCAGCTCCACGATCTCCGCGTTGGTTGTGTCACATATCCTGCAGCAAAACGGAATGCAGTAGAGAAAGAAAAAAGAAAAAAGAAATAATAATTTCAAAACAATTAGGATCTAACCGTTCAACGAAAGAGCCTCGATTTTAGCGGTTATTATTGTCACTGTAAATCCGGCGGTTGCTGGGAGAAAGATGGCTGAAGCGGCCGTGCGCACAACGTAGGACTCTGGGAACAATCGCTTTAGGGAAATAGCAGGGCTTGAGGAACATGGAGTTTAGGGACATAGCAGAGTTTCAGGAACATAGAGTTTTAGGGATATAGCAGAGCTTCATGAACGTACACATTTAGGGATATAGCAGAGCTTCAGAAACATAGAGTTTTAGGGATATAGCACAGCTTCAGGACCGTATAAATTTAGGGATATAGCAGAGTTTCAGGAACATAGCGCTCTAGGGATATAGCAGAGCTTCAGGAATATAGAGTTCTAGGGATATAGCAGGTCTTCAGGAACATAGGGTTTGAGGGATATAGCAGAACTTTAGGAACATAAGACTTTTGGGGATATAGCAGGACTTCAGGAACATAGAGTTCCGGGAACATACAGCAAAAACGAATATAGAGCTCCGGGAACACAGGTATAATAATAATAATAATAATAATAATAATGAGTATTTATCTGCGCGTCTCCTCAAATGAGCGCAAGGCGCTTACATTCAAAATACAAAATTATCAAAACTATAGATCTCTCTCTTTCTCCACTCTCCCTCCCTTCCTCCCTCCTATCTCTCTCTCTCTCTCTCTCACACACACACACACACACACACACACACACACACACACACACACACACACACACACACACACACACACGTGAAAAGCTGGCTGGGGTCTTTAGAATAACTATTTCGATGTAGGGTTAGGTAGAAAGGTGTTACTAAAGGATGTAACCCCCTTACCTGGTATACTCTCTGCTCAGCGCATCTGACACAGCCACTTTGTTCTGAATGAACTGCTGGTAGGTTGGTCCAGGCTTAGTGTGAAGGTTAAGGAAGTGACACGATCATGACAATGGCAAGTAATGATAATGATGGACATTTCTATGGCGCATGATCCCTAGCAAGATCTAGGACACAATGCGCCGTACAAAAAGCTGCAGAAAAATGTATAAACACATACAATGGACAAAATTTAAAAAAAAAAAGGTTTCGGGCCGTACGACCTGCAACCAAGCAAGAATTTACATACAGCAATTTCAGTAAATAAACCAAAGTTGTCAGTAACCAAACATGACCAAACTCTGATTTTAGCACACATGTATAATACAAGTAGATATACTGAAAATACAAAAATGTACAGCGGGATATTGCACACATACACACACACACACACACACACACACACACACACACACATGTGGGGTGGGGGGTGGGGGGGTATTAATTATATGCAGATCTGAAGAGATGAGTTTTTAAGGCAAGTAAGTAACTTGACGCTTTACTGCCCATTCAACCAGTACGGTTATATTAGGGCGCTGACAATTGCAAGGCTGAACAGAATGCAAGCATCCACCCTGTTGATGACTATCAACCAGTTCTTTTGCTTCTCCTTTTAATTCTCTGTTGTTGTTGCTTTTTTTCTTCTCTTTTGGTCGTCTTCCTAATTCCAGTGTGATAAATATGAGCTGTACATTCTGCACGGTGATTTAAATGCACGTATACACACACACACACACACACACACACACACACACACACACACACACACATACACACACACACACACATACACACACACACACACACACACACACACACACACACACACACACAACACACACACACACACACCACACACACACACACACACACACAACACACACACAACACAACACACATACACACCACACACACCACACCACACACACACACACACACACACACACACACACACACACACACACACACACACACACACACACACACACACACACACACACACACATACACAACACACACACACACACACACACACACACACACACACACACACACACACACACACACACACACACACTCACGCACGCACGGACGCACACACGCACGCACACACATGACAGGCGAGACCAAATTGGCGACACACAGAAGCTGCTACGCTGATGCTTATAATGTTTTCTGAAAGGATATGGCAGCTTGGAAATCTCGGTACGCCTGACTTTCTTGCCGGGTTGTCGGTAGTCCCTCAACTGGCGCATGTGCAGGTAGTGAGAGATGAGCGGGCTGCGACCTTGAGTGTTGAACTTGACCCGCTCGTACTCCGGCCCTGGGCCTATCTGGTGTGACTGTGGGCAGAATCAGTTGTAACGTGACACAATATGAGCGATCTTAATGTTGATTCTGACTTGCCCATCCGGACCTATCTGGTGTGACTGAGGGCAGAATCAATTGTAACGTGACACAATACGAGCGATCCTAATTTTGAATCTGACTTGCCCCATGCTCCGGACCTATCTGGTGTGACTGTGGGCAGAATCAAATGTAACGTACGTGACACAATACGAGCGATCTTAATATTGATTCTGACTTGCCCCATACTCCGGACCTATCTAGTGTGACTGTGGGCATAATCAAATATAACGCGACACAATATGCGCAACTTTAGTGTTGATCCTGACTTGACTATACTCAGGATCGATCTTCCCTATCTGGTGTGTCTGTGGGCACAATCAAATATAACGTGACACAATACGGGCAGCCTTTAGTGTTGATTTTGACTTGCCGCATACTCTGGACCTATCTGGTGTGACTGTGGGCAGAGTCAAATGTCACTTGACACAATACGAGTGACCTTCAGTGTTGATTCTGACTTGCCCATACTCAGAATCTTCCCTGTCTTGTGTGACTGTGGGCACAATCAAATATCACGTGACACAATACGGGCAACCTTTAGTGTTGATCCTCACTTTAGTGTTGATCCTGACTTGCCTGTGTTCAGGATCTTCCCTACTTTAGTGTTGATCCTCACTTGCCTGTGTTCAGGATCTTCCCTATCTGCTGTGACTGTGGGCACAGTCAAATATCACGTGACACAATACGGGCAACCTTTAGTGTTGATCCTGACTTGCCTGTGTTCAGGATCTTCCCTATCTGGTGTGACTGTGGGCAGAATCAGATATAACGTGACACAATACGAGTAACCTTTAGTGTTGATCCTGACTTGCCCCATTCCCTGGACCTGGTGCTATCTTATGTAACTGTCAGCAGAATCAAATATAACGTGACACAATACGAGCGGCCTGTAGTGTTGATCCTGAGTTGTCTATGCTCAGGATCTTCGAGCTTCCATATCTGGTGTGTGTGTGTGGGCAGAATCAAATACAACGTGACACAATACGAGCAACCTTTAGTGCTGATCCTGACTTGCCCATACTCCAGACCTGACCTACCTGGTGTGACTGCGGGCAGAATCAAATATAACGTGTTCATAAAAGTACACATCGTGTAATATATTTCCTCTCAGAACACACACGGACATCCATATATCTGACCTGACCTCCAGCAGCATTTTCACATGACTTCAAAATCCACAGAAGCAGAATAAAATCTATAGCTATTCCATGCAGTAAGCATGCATGCATGCATGAATATTTTTGTTCTCAGAACACACATATATCTGACTAGACTTCCTGCAACATTTACATTACTTGAAAGTCCACTGAAACTTGGTACAGGTCTATAGCTATACCATACATTAAGCATGCATGCATGCATCAATAGTTTTGTTCTCGGAACACACACGAACACCCATAAATCTGACTAGACTCTGCAGCATTTACATGACTTCAAAATCCACTGAAGCTTGGTACACGTCTATAGCTATAATAATAACAATGGGAATTTGTAAAGCGCCTACCCTGCGCCTCAAAGCACACCATGCATACCATGCATGAAGCATGCATGCGTGCACTACTATTTTTGTTCTCGTAGCGTGACTTCAAAATCCACTGAAGCTTGGTACACGTCTACGCCTAAACCATGCATTAAGCATGCATGCATGCACGACTATATTTGTTCTCGGAACAGGACTTTAAAATTCACTGAAGCTTAGTACAAGTCTATACCTATACCATGCATTAAGCAGGCATGCATGCACTACTGTTTTTGTTCTCGGAACATGATTTCAAAATCCACTAAAGCTTGGTACATGTCTACACCTATACCATGCACTGCTATATTTGTTCTCGGAACATGACCTCAAAATCCACAGAAGCTTGGTACAGGTCTATACCTACACCATGCATTAAACATGCCTGCATGCACTACTGTTTTTGTTCTCGGAACATGACTTCCAAATCCGCTGAAGCAATGATGCAAGTCTACACTCTATACAGCTATTCCACGCACTGCCCCTCACCTCTTTGGTCACCTTTCTGCTCCCTCCAGCGGCTGTGCCGGTGTTGGCCAGGCGCGACTGGCTCGGAACGCCCAGTGAGATGCCCGTCAGTTTGCTGACCTCGCGTGACTCGGGCTGAGGGGTGTCCACCTCGCCCAGCTTCCCCACCATCTTGTTGAAAGCGTCCATGTCCAGGCTCACCTCCACTGCAAGGAAGGAAGTGTCATCATCATCATGATGCAAGTCTTCAACTCGTCTCCAGATAAACACGGAACTGACCTGGGAGCAATGCCTCTGAGATCAGCACAGATGATGGGACAGCAAAAGATTATTTAAAAAAAAAAATCCAATGTTTTGTCAGCACCACCAAGTGTCAGCGTATAATGTTGGTTGGTTGAGTGTTGCTTTACGTCCACAGAAAGCGTAGGCTTATTAGGGACGGGAGCCCAGGACGGCCACCTCGACTTTCACACAGCTCCTGAGCTCTGTGTATAATGTTGTTGTTCTTCGCTCTCGAGCAGACTCACTGCGCTCGCATGTGATTCTCTATGAGTGACTAGCTTTTTATAGCGCGTCTTACGAATATCCACCGAAGTGGTGTACTTACAGTGCTGACATGGCTGGTGCCACATGAAGCTGCTGTCATCTCGGCGCAAGTTCTGTGTACACCATACAACCATGCACCATATCACTTCATGCAAAGCCACATATGTAAGGTGCATGCGTGTTTAGCTGTAACCTGTCACCTGCACTTTTGGCAGAATGACCGGGATCTTTTACGTGCTACTGCAGTAACACGGGGGAGGAACGGATACCGAAATGAGAGTCAGCATAGAAAGTTAACCCTGGGAGAAGAAAAATCTCCCGCCGCTCCTGCAGGGATTCGAACCCGCGACCTTTTGAATCACGAGTCTGGCGCTCTAACCATCGAACTATCCCTGCACTGATTCACAGGGAACAACACATTCGTTACAGGGACGCTGACACACGGAAGAAACGCGTGAAGCAGTTGAACGTTGCATACTTTTCTTGTTGAGGGCAGCTGCCTCCATCATCTTCTTGGTGGCGGCGTTCACCTCGTTGGCAGCCCCATCGCCATCTGACTGCAGCTTCATCATGTCCCAGTGCTTCCACGTGCCTGGCACTGGCTTCAGCCCTGCAGCAAAAGGGAAGGAGGATGACTTGTCACCAAGCTACTGTCAGCGGCTAACAAACCACTCAAGAGATAGACAGAGAAACGTGCACACCACAGATGGATGAATGACTTGTCATTAAGCTACTATTGTCGGCTAACAAACCAAGCTGTTTTCTTCCAAGCAAAAGAGATAGAGAAACGTGTGCACCACAGATGGATGACTTTGTCATTAAGCTGCTATCAGCGGCTAACAATTAAACAAATTTGTTTTCACCCAAGCAAAAGAGATAGAAAAAATGTGCACCACAGATGGATGACTTGTCATTAAGCTACTACCATCGGCTAACAAACCAATCTGTTTTCTTCCAAGCAAAAGAGGTACACAGACAAACATATGCACCACAGATGGATGACTTGTCATTAAGCTACTACCACTGGCTAACAATTAAACAAATCTGTTTTCACCCAAGCAAAAGAGATAGAGAAACATGTGCACCACAGATTGATGACTTGTGTCATCAAGCTACTACCATTGGCTAACAATTAAACCAATCTGTTTTCACCCAAGCAAAAGAGAGAAACATGCGCACCACAGATGGATGACTTGTGTCATTAAGCTACTACCATCGGCTAACAAACCAATCTGTTTTCTTCCAAGCAAAAAGAGACAGACAGAAAAACATGTGCACCACAGATGGATGACTTGTCATTAAGCTACTACCATCGGCTAACAAACCAATCTGTTTTCTCCCAAGCAAAAGAGATAGAGAAACATGTGCACCATTAGCTATCGACTTGTCATTAAGCTACTATCATTGGCTAACAAACCAATCTGTTTTCTTCCAAGCAAAAGAGCTAGAGAAACATTTGCACCATCAACTATCGACTTGTCATTAAGCTACTATCATCGGCTAACAAACCAATCTGTTTTCTTCCAAGCAAAAGAGATAGACAGAGAAACATGTGCACCACAGATGGATGACTTGTCATTAAGCTACTGACATTGGCTAACAATTAAACCAATCTGTTTTCTCCCAAGCAAAGGAGATACAGAGAAACATGTGCACCATCAACTATCGACTTGTCATTAAGCTACTATCCCTCGGCTAACAAACCAATCTGTTTTCTCCCAAGCAAAAGAGATAGAGAAACATGTGCACCAAATAGATGCTACCATGGCTAACAAACCATCTGTTTTCATCCAAGCAAAGAGAAGAGAAACATGTGCACCACATGACTTGAAAGCATATCGCTAACAATCTGTTTTAAGCTGACATCCACTTGTCATCTACATCATTGGCTAAAAACCAATCTGTTTTCTCCAAGCAAAAGAGATCAGACAGAGAAACTGTGCACCACAACTGGATGACTTGTCATTAAGCTACTACATTGGCTAACATAACCAATCTGTTTTCTCCCAACAAGACATAGATAGAGAACGTTTGCACCATAACTATCACTTGTCATTAAGCTACTATCATGGCTAACAAACCGATCTGTTTTCTCCCAAGCAAAAGAGATAGACAGAGAAACATGTGCACGCATCAGATATGCACTTAATTAAGACTACTGACATCATGGTGATGCTGACTCACTCTAAACCATCTGTATCCATCTCAGGTGTGCAATCAGGTGATTCAAATTAAACTTGCCATCAACTATCGACGTAGGTTGATGAGGTATTCTGGCTAACAAAACTGTATCTCTCATGAGGAGATAGATGACATTACTTAGATAAACTGTGATCCATCAATTCAAAGAAGATTATGAGGCATACTCTAACTACCTGTGATCCACTCATGGTGAGATTGATGACAGTTGCTCTAACCATCCTACGATCCATTCAGGTGTAGGGCTGATCAGGTGTTGTCCAAATTAAACTGCGATCAACTCACGAGTGAGGTTGATGAGGTATTTTTGAACGAAACTGTGAGCTGCTCATGAGTGATGTTGATGAGCTATTACTTAGATTAACATGTGATCCGATCCATTCACGCGCGGTATTTATGAGGCATTACTCTAACTAACCTGTGATCCACTCATGCGTGAGATTGATGAGGCATTGCTCTAACTAACCTGTGATCCACTCATGTGTGAGATCGGTGAGGTATTGCTCTAACCTGTGATCTACTAGTGCGTGAGACGGATGAGGTATTGCTCTAACTAACCTGTCATCCACTCATGTGTGAGATCGATGAGGTATTGCTCTAATTAAACTATGATCCACTCATGTGAGAGGTTGATGAGGTTTTGCTCTAATATTCTGTGATCCACTCATGTGTGAGGTTGATGAGGTTTTTCTCTAAATATTCTGTGATCCACTCATGTGTGAGGTTGGTGAGGTATTGATCTAACTAATCTGTTATCCATTCATGCACGAGATTGATGAAGTATTGCCGTAACTAACCTATTTCTAAACGAAACTGTGATCTGCTCATAAATGACTTTGACGAGTTATTGCTCAAATTAACCTGTGACCCGATCCACTCATGCGCGAGACTGATGAGGTATTGCTCTGACGAACCTGTGATCCACTCATGTGTGAGGTTGATGAGGTACTGCTTAAACTGCTCATCAAAGCGCCATTGAGACTCGGGAAATGCACAGACGTATGCCGAGTACAGAGATTGGGCCAAGCAATCCGGGTAGACCTGGTCAGTAAAAAGGATTTCCTTTTAAATCAGTTTCACAAACATATGATAAGGTGTGCAATGTGAAAGCTGTTCACCATTTAGTGGACATCGCCTGCAAAGACATGATTTAATGACCTCCAAGCGGAAATGGGAAAAAGACAAGATAAAAAAAGGATAAAGATTTAAGCACAAGTTTGTTGTTGTTGTTGTTGTTTTTACAAATATGTCCCTGATGACAAATACAGTAACATTCAATACATCAAGTGAAAATACAATCAATTGTGGCGAAATAAAATACAACTTCAAAACAAAACAAAAATCTGTTACTGCCTAAAACTTCACGACATACAAAGAGAGCAATCAAAAAGCAAAGTAAGACAAATAAAAATATCCTCAACAAGAAAGTGAATTTGAACACTATTTACTGGAATACACACACCATACCCCCCCCTCCATCCCCACCACCACCACCTCAGACCCTATAAACTAAAGCAAACAACCAAAAAATAGGATTTTTTCCATCCTGTCAGCCATGCATATGTGTCACCTTAAGATGAACAGACAGAAAGCTAATAAGCTCTCAGGTCTATCGACTGTCACCTGTCCAAAATCAGTTTTGCCCAATAATAAATCAGGACATGCAGCAACAACAACACACACACCACACACACACACACACACACACACACACACACACACACACACACACACACACCACACAACACACACACACACCACACACACACCACACACACACACACACACACACATCACATACATACACACACACACACACACACACACCACACACACACACACACCACCCACACACACACACATCACAACACCACACACACACACACACACACCAACACACACACCACACACAACACACACACACACACACACACACACACACACACACCACACACACACACACACACACACACACACACACACACACACACACACACACACCACACACCAAACACCACACACACACACCACACACAACACACACAACACACACACACACACACACACACACACACACCACACACACACACACACACACACACACACACACACACACACCCACACACACAACCACACACACACACACACACACACCACACACACCACACACACACACACACACACACACACACACACACACACACACACACACACACACACACCACACACACACACACACATGCAAAGACTCACTGAGAGAAACTTGTCCTTGACGTCAGCATTGATGCTTGTGAAGAGTGCAACGTAGCTGTCAGCAATGCGATCAAACAGAAGGTCTTTTTCCTCCTCCAGACCCCTCTGCAGTGTGCACCAACCAGTCAGCCAGTGATGCAAGAGCCAAACAGGAAGATGTGTACAAGCCATACTAAGGCAACAGCTTCAGTGTATTCACAACATTCAGACGGAACCGGTAACAGTCTGCTTATTTATTAAGTTATCATAAGTGAGACAAAATATAATGCTTTTGAAGTTGTTTTTACATGTTTTCGAATGAATGAGACTTTAATGCTGAGTTGAACTGCCCTGTGAAGGATGATTTGAGTGTTTTAACTTGATTAGAGTACAAACATGGCTAAAAATGAGTCAAAACAAGTATATCAAAAGGACAATGAAACTTGTGCATGTGCATGTACGCACACACACACACACACACACACACACACACACACACACACAACACACACACACACACACACACACAAACACACACACAATTACCACATCACACAAACACACACTCTTCTCTCTCTCTCTCCACACCACCACACACCACACACACACACACACACACACACACAACACACACACACACACACACACCACACACAACACACACACACACACACACACACACACACACACACACACACACACACACACACACACACACACACACACACACACACACACATGCAAAACCCCAGTATACCAGTATCTAAGAAGACACCATTCAAGTGATGCACACAATACCTCTTTGTTGAACCGATTGAGAAAGATCCACCAGAATGCATCCTGCATCACAGCTGCTGAGGCTTCAGATAAAAACAACTTCTTCCAGAACTTGCGGAACCCAGGCTGTTGGAATGGAAAGGAAGAAATGTAGAGAGGAATCCCTCCGTAAAAATGAGTCTCAGACTATGAACTTTACAATATTTATGTTTTTAATGTACAGAAAGATAAAACTGATTAGCAGCCAAACTGCTAGACCTGTTGCGAGAGCATCCTGCATGTGAGAGTGGAAAACCGAGCATAGCAGTACAGCATGGCAGCATTCTGTTAATGACCACAGAATGTATCCTGCACCACAGCTTCTTCCAGAACTTGCAGAACCCAGGCTCTTGGAACAAAATGAGGAAACATGCAGTGGAAAGATGAGTTAAAGATGAGTCCCAAAATTACAACACTGTGCATTTCAAATGTGCAGCAAATTGAAACTGAATAGCAACTGTGGGGGGGGGGGGGGGGGGGGGGGAGGCAAAGGGGGGGAGAATTCCACTCAACTCACGTTGAAGTTCTGTATGTTGGTGATCCTGTGCACTAGAGGGGGCGGGAAGCAAAGAGTTCATTCAGGTAACTCACGTTGAAGTTCTGTATGTTGGTGATCCTGTGCACTAGAGGGGGCAGGAAGCAAAGAGTTAATTCAGGTAACTCACGTTGAAGTTGTGTATGTTGGTGATCCTGTGCAGCAAGCAAAGAGTTAATTCAGGTAACTCACGTTGAAGTTCTGTATGTTGGTGATCCTGTGCAGCAAGCAAAGAGTTAATTCAGGTAACTCACGTTGAAGTTGTGTATGTTGGTGATCCTGTGCAGCAAGCAAAGAGTTAATTCAGGTAACTCACGTTGAAGTTCTGTATGTTGGTGATCCTGTGCAGCAGAGGGGGCGCCTCCAGCTGGCCAGGCAGCTCCACCAGCTCCCCGTGGCAGAAGCCTGGGAACATGCAGCAGTCCAGGGAGCGTTTTTTGGTCTCCATCATCGTGTCCGCAAAGTCCTGAAATACAGGCATCGTTTACCCAGCTGCTCAGCATCAAAGTGGCTCCCGTTGCTGCTCAGCATCAAAGTGGCTCCCGTTGCTGCTCAACATCAAAAGTGGCTCCCATCTTTTTAAGCAGCAATTTGACTTAACCCTTGATGTTTCTGTTCCAGCTTGCTGATGAAGATTTCAAGTATTGGTGAATCCAAAAGTGGATGTATGAGGTTGTTGTTTTTATAATTTAAAAAACAACAACTGTAGGTTGAAGAGTAGAAGGAAAACAAAAACAAAAACAAGTAATTAATTGTTGAGGCATTATATTTAGATCTAGAAGATTAAACCAAGTAAATCTGAGGGGGGGGGGGGGGGGGAGAGAATAAAAAATTAAAAAAATGGGGAAAAAAAGGAGAGTCCTACTCCCTTCATAAATAGCCTATTGAATGAATGAGCATTTGTCGTTTTGTGTCTGTTTTCTCTCTCTCTCTCCTTTTCTTTTCCATTTCATACAGACATATCAAAACTAACAATACAAGGAAAGGCATACATATAGGATATTAGCATTCCTTGGTCTCTAACACAGTTTTATCTCATAATAGAGTCGTTGTAATGATCCTGTACAGTATATTGTTCAGATAATACTTGTTTTGCACTGTCTTGATGTTTCCCGTTGGTAGCTATAAACAGTATTTGGATCACCTTACCTGGTAATGCTAATAAGCATATGCAGTGGAGTGCTTCCCTGTCTTACCAGTGCCAGTTAACAACTCAACTGACTAATATATAAGCACATTAATGAAGCTGTCAAAGATTTGTACAATTAATCACTTGTGTGTATCATGCATATGTACATACACACACACACACCACACACACCACACACACACACACACACACACACACACACACACACACACATGCACTGACACATGCATGCATGCACACATGCATACACACAACCACACACACGCACACACACACACACACACACACACACACACACACACACACACACACACACACACACACACACACACACACACACACACACACACACACACACACACACACATTCATACACACACACACATGCACATATGCACACACACACAAACATGTGGACATGCATGCACATATAGTTACAACCCCCCCACCCCCCCTCCCCCCACCCCACACACAGCTAGAGTCATTATAATAAATATACAACATATCTACCATTTTCCATTGCAACATAGTTATGTGGTACACCCACATGCCAGTGTTAACATAATGAGCCTCCACCACCTATTCTATGTGATGAAAACAAAAAGGAAAGAAATCTGGCTGCTACAAATAAACTGGTGCATTTACTTCATATTAGATGCATTGTCCAAAATAATGATAACAATTTCACCTGCAACCACAGACAAAAAACAACAACAAAAAACAACAACAACAACAACAAAGAAACCTCTTCCCAGCTTACGCTTCTCTAAATCGTTCTAGTTCAGTGTTGCTCTACGTCCACAGAGAACATAAGAACTGTCAGGGACAGGGAGCCCATGGCGGCCACCTCGACTTTCACACAGCTCCTGAGCTCTGACTCTCGCAAGGTCAAGGTTGCTTTATGTGCACAGAGACCATGATAAGGACTATTAGGGATGCCCAGGACAGACCCCCCGTTACTTTCACACAGCTCCTGGGCCCTGATTCTCTAAATCATTAAATGCAGCAGTCTTTTAGCATGTTTTAGCCGTGCAATTCTGTGGGGTCAGGAAATCTGCGCTTTTGCCCAAGGACATTATTTTCTGCAAGGTTACAAATTTTTACATGCTTTGTGGGTAGTTTTAGACTAGCATTACACACCGCTGGAGAGATTTATGCGGTCACCTGAAGCGAGAGACCCAATCGTGTTCATGAACAAGTAATCACATATAACTTGCACTGCAGCTGCCAGTAACATTAAACAACTGAGTCAGAAGCTGCAGCTACAGAAGTGTCACGGAAAATCAAACACTTTCAAAACAATCTTCTTCACTGATCACTGCATCTACAGCAAAGTGGGGCTTGAACAACATGTTATAAACATGATGTAGCCATGTGTTGAGTGGCGGGAAGCTCTAAACTTTGGTGCTGCCAACTGGCACACAAGCAAGCTTTTTCTCCTGCCCTGTACATAGCAATTCTCAAAAGTAGCAAATTACAGAAGAATTTGTGGATGCTTAGGTCTACATGTTTAGCACAGGTGAAGACCTTGCAGATTGCCCCCTGAGGTTTCAAGGTCTGAGAAACCAGTCCAGAAATCTGTACCACACATCAGGAGCAAACATTTACCATTCCTAAAGGGCCATTCTTAATGAGCTAGGTCACATAAGTGAGGCCTTGTCAGTCAAAACTGTGTAGAGTATGTAGAGATTTAACTGACTACAGAACCTCATTTTCAATGAACCTCAGTTACCTTGGTGACCTCCCCTCATGACTATTTTTTGGGAATGATCCACAAGAACTGAACCTCCACCCTCAAACAGTGCTGGCAAACTTGCTGGGTGAGAGTGTCCAAAATTAAGCTGCTGGCCGCCACAGAGATTCCAAGGATTAAACCATGAATGTGCAACTTCTACATTAGCCCCACCCCAGCCCCCACCCCCACCAGGACGAATGCCAAGCTGGGAAAATGACAGTTTCACCATTTGTGAATTTCACAGAATTATATAGGTAATATCCAAGGAGGTGGTCAGAAATTCCTGGGGCATTTAAATGTAATTTTTGGTCGCAAATATCATCAGAAACATCCAAACCGAGTCATATCAAGCGAATAAAGCCAAGATTTGCAACCAAAAAGTGAGTTTCATCACATTTGTGTCTTTCAGTATGCCTATGAGCCACTTGCATTTGATCTAGATCTAGTTTCCGAGTAACACTGTACAGGCTTCCTCAGTGCTGATGTCAGCAAAACAACTGACTGTGTGCTGACAACTGACACCTTTTACAGTCTGTAATCAAACTCACTTTTATTGCAAATTTTGGTTTCATTCATTAGATATGAAGCTGTTTGACTGATCTGATTGATATCTGTGACCCAAAATGGCATTTAAAACGTTGCAGGAATTTCCGATGCCTCCTTGGGTATTACCATTATACGATAATCTATCTCACCTCACTGCTTTCCTCTGACATCACCAACAATGAGTCCTTAAATTCCAGTGCAAATAAATAATATTAACATGGTGCTGACATAGCTGCAGACAGGCAGATGAAAGATGTACACAGACACATGCATGTCTGCAATCACAGGGTCTCAAAAGAAATATAGCAATTATATAGGGGCAAGCTGAAATTTGTTTTGAAATTATGCTCTAAATGTTGGTTTGAGTGTTGCTTTACATCCAAAGAAACTGTAGGCTTATTAGGGATGGGAGCCTGGGATGGCCACCTTGACTTTCACACAGCTCCCGAGCTCTGAATTGTTTTGCATCAAATGAAAATGAATCCTCCCTTCATCAAATTCTGATGAGTATATTGTGTGTGTGTGTGTGTGTGTGTGTGTGTGTGTGTGTGTGTGTGTGTGTGTGTGTGTGTGTGTGTGTGTGTGCAGTGTGTGTGTGTGTGTGTGTGTGTGTGTGTGTGTGTGTGTGTGTGTGTGTGTGTGTGTGTTTGTGTGTGTGTGTATGTGTGTGAGTGTGTGATTTAAATGCATTTAGAGACATTTTGAAGGTAATATAAAAGGGAGAGGAGACAAAGAACAAATGCTATCACATTTAAACCACTTACCACACTTTTGTGTCCTCTTGAGCTGTAATGAGACTTGACAGCATCAGAATTGGATGCCTCTGTCAGAAACGCTGATGGAGAAAGAAAAAAAAAATCATATGTAGTCAAGGTGCAATAGGTTGGCATGTGCAGCCAAGCATAAAGTATAAGTGCTACTGAGCCAATTACTCTCAGGCTAAGCAGCAGAGAGTTTGGGGAGGGGGTGTAAATTGGGTGAGGTGTGGGGCTGGGGGGGGGGGGGGGGGGGGGGGGGGGGGGGGGGGAGAACATACCTGGATTCGAACCTGTAGCCTCTTCGCACTGAGTCCTGCAGTATTCCAGTGCTTTCGGCAACCTTTGCATGTTATTGTAAGTGCCTTGAGAGAGAGCACACTAGCTGGGATGAAGTGTATATAAATTTATGTCTT
>JABMCL010000145.1:465000-482500 GCA_018857735.1 Alviniconcha marisindica
AAAATCATACACTCCATTCTGCGTGTGCATGTGTGAATGGGTGAGCAAGCAAGCAGGCAAGCCAGTGAGCAAGAGAGTGAGAGAGAGAGAGAGAGAGAGAGAGAACTGGTTCAAGCACTATCAGTTGCTAGTGTCTGTCATAACAGAGACTTTTTACTTCCTCTTCTTGTCGCTTTTGAAAAAAGAAAAGAAAAAAGAAAGAGTGAAATACTGCAGCTTGCAGATGCTTCTGCAGAGAGAGAGAGAGAGAGAGAGAGAGGAGAGAGAGAGAGAGAGAGAGAGAGAGAGAGAGGAGAGAGAGAGGAGAGAGAGAGAGAGAGAGAGAGAGAGAGAGAGAGAGAGAGAGAGAGAGAGAGAGAGAATTGGTTCAAGCACTATCAGTTGCTAGTGTCTAACAGAGACTTTTCATTTCCTCTTCTTGTCGCTTTTGAAACAAACAAAAAACAAAAAAAGGAAGAGTGAAATATTGCAGCTTGCAGCTGCTTTTGCATTTACTCATATATCTCAGTCTGTTTCACACTGATCAGGGGGGAAAATCCAGGAGAAATCCAAATCAGTAAAACAGTGTTGCAAAAGTGAAATCAGTAAAACAGTGTTGCTGTTTGCCTGTCATAACAGATATGTCAGTGGAAGACGCGCAGGCGAGTGGGGAGAGAATGAGAGAGTGAGATTTTTACATATTTATTTTATATTTATTGTTATTTTAAATACACCTTCTTGAGGCCATGTGTCAAAGGACAATTTTCATTTTTATGCTTTGTATATTGATGAATAATAAAGATTGATTTGATTTGATTTGATCTGATTACTAGTCTTAGCTTGGGGCAAGGCTATAGTTCAAGCGCACTGCTGTGGCCAGACTCCAAGCACTGGTTTATGACATTCTTCCTTTAGAGGATGGTGCCGGAAAGCGGTGTTCGGAGTGTGTGCTGTGGCTAGTCCTTTCTGGATTTATTCATGCTGGTGGCTAGTCAGGAAACAGCCGATGTTTGTGTATGCATCATATGTCACAATAAAAAAAATTCACATGTATACATATATATATTATATATGGCATTCAGAACTGCAGAAAATACACATAAAAGATGCATTAACACAATCCCTTTTTAAGCACTGTTTGGTGCACAAGAACATGTGCAAAATAGTATAATAATAATATCCCAAAACAAAATCAGATGTCAAGTTGTAAAGCATGACTTTATGATGAAAACACGGGCATTAAAATGAAAGAACTGAGATTTCTTTTGAGATTATAAAATAAAAACAATTACTGGGGAGGATCGGGGAAAAAAGAATAATTAATTATTGGGAAGAACGTGACTTCATGTTGTCTGTGTTAAAGTTCCGAAGCACCATGAGCTCTGTCTGAAAGTTGTACTGCAACACAAAAACAAACAAAAACACCAATCAGTTAGTGATTTTTGTTTTTTTCAAAACATGGCATACATAATCCATATATTATTACGGAACCTGCTTAAATGCAAAATCAACCAACAAAGAGTTAATTAGCACTTGAAAGATGCCACACAAACACAACAACAAAGACCTGAGCTGCCTACAGTAACTCTCACCTGGCATGTGAGTAAATACAACTTTTACAAGGTACATGTATGAACTCCACCAGAGGTACATCCTCTGTTCTTCTTGGCCTTGTTCAGTTTCAAATTCTGCTTAAGTTCCCTCCACAAAAAGTATTCATATATATATATATATATATATATCATACCTGTCAACCCATACAGTTTATCTGTAAGAAATACATTTTTTTTTCCTCAATATTTTGGGGGGATATGTCCATTTTGGAAAATGGATACAATAAAACAAAATTTTCATGAGATTTTGTTGTTGTTTTAAACTGAGCAAAAAGACTCAAAAACTGTTGAACAAACAGCTGACACATGCCATCGCCAAACGCACACTGACTGGCCTAGTGCAATAGGCTAAGAAATCTCCTGGAAGTGAGATTTAAAGTCATGCATGTGTATTTTGCACAACATTGCTTCTTCCTTCCACTGCCACACATGTCAGTAGGAATTCAAAATGCCACTGTCACCAGTAAAAAAACAAAAGACCCTGGTCTGCATAAGGAAAATACAGGTTCACAAATTCTGGACTAAGGTTTACTCCCAAAAGGGGTTGACAGCTATGACACCTGACAGCTATATATATAGTAATATACATATGCTTCATTGTCAAAGTTGAGGGCAAAGTCCACAGTGAATGGTGAACCTTTTAAAGCTTGGGTTCATGACGAAACTAAGGCTATACTGAAGTGGCTAGTAAAGATTAGTAGTCATTTTAAGCTTGGTTAATATGCGCTGGGCTACACTGGTTTGAGTGTAACTTAGCTGGTCGAGGGCATCTGCCTTTCTCTTCAAAAGTTGTGGTCTGTGAACACTGTTGTGACTTTGTCCCTCACAATTCATGAAACATTAAAATGGCTCACATCGCTGCCCACCTTAATGCAGGAGTCATTCTGGTGGTGACAGTGTAGCGATAGATAATAATCTTCCTCTTCCCCCACCTCCATACCCCCTTCCCCTGGTCCCTAATAAGCCTTATGGTTTCTGTGGACGTCAAGCACCATGTTTACTTACTATGTAGCTAGGACAGCACGTTAGAAAGTCTTCTGCATTGCATCTTGGCTTACCTTTTCTCTAACCTTCTGTTTTTGTTTTTTGTTTTTTGTATTGCCTTTTCAAACTTGTCTGCATTGTTTTTTGGTTTTACCTTTCTATGCTCTTCCTCAGTGTTTCTTGTTTTGGCTTTTCTATATTCTTCTGCGCTTAAAAAAGAAGAAATTGCTTAATTTTTGCATCGTTTCTTGTTTTGCCCTTTTTATGTAATTACAGCCTGATTCATCACTGTTGGCACCATGGGTGATACAGATAATAAGAGGTAACACTAACTGGTACTGATGTTTGATAAAGTACAAAACTTTTTTTTCTTTCTTTTTTTTCTTTTTAAGAATGACAGCTGGAGCACATTTACCCAACCAGTTTAACTACCACAGATATTGTGAAAATTATTTCAAAGCCATAATCTACAAATAAAAACAAAACAGAAACATCTAACTTACCTCATACTTGTCTAATTCACTCAGATCTTTCAGTGTAAGGCATGCCATCCCAACCTGCAAAAGTTACAATGTATTCATGAATAAGACTTCATTCAAATTTCAATGCATTGCTAGTTTGCTAATAAACACAAATCATACTCCTCCTAATCCTACCTCCAATGTCCAGCCTAAGTTTACAGATCACACACATTTAACACCAAAAGTGAATAGCACTTCCTGATCATCAGTTTTTGAAAACCTTCAGCTGTTGTTTTGCTGAAGTTTTTGGGGCACTCATTGTACTAGGTAACAACACTTAGAACTTGGTAAAATTTAAAAAACTGACATCCTAACAGTAAGTCTTTCCATGTACAGGTCTGACAGTGCATGACTGCATCTGACTCTGAGCACATACACACACGCATGCATGCACGGATGCACACACACACACACACACACATAATGTATACAGTGCATTTGAGCAAGATCACACTTACATGCACACATGGTGCATTTGAGCACACACCATATATATATAATATATGTATTTTTTATACATATAATTATATGCATATGTACACACACACACATAAGAATTATGTTTTAGCTCTTTGGTCATGAATGTTGATTTTGCCAAGGAACATTAAATTAACTTAAAGAATATCAATACCTTTCACATACTCATACTCATAGACAGTCATACTGAGTAGTGATTGATACTGACAGTTTACCTGCTGCATGAAAGAAGTCTCAGAGAACCGGTACTTTTCAGATATTTTGACCTGTATCCCATCAAGTTCAGAATAACTTGTTTGGTGTCGACATTCTGGAACACAAAATATTCTTCCATAGTGATTGCGCACAGTTAAATTCTCATTGCTGGTAATATTTTCACCCACTGTGGAAATAACAACAAAACCACAAGAGCAGCATCTTCCCCCATCTCCATTCTTCTCTGTAACTGAAAGTAAACATGTTGCTTTATGTCCACAGAAGTGAGATGGCTTATTACAATATTAGTGAGGGAAAAGGGGGGGAAAGAGTGAGTGGCTCATCCATGCACTCTGATCCTCAAAAGACCGAAGAAGCTGTGGACCACCATCAGAACAACAGCTATTCATGACTATGTTAAGGCAGTGGGGACCTCGCCTGTGCAAAGCAACTTGTGTACTCCACTAACTGCTGTTTAACTGCTACAAGAGCGAAGCAGTCACAAAGACAATATCCGTAGCACAGCTGTTGAGGAACAACTGAAGCAAAAGGTTGTCCAACTTTCTGAGCCCAGCTCCAGCTCCCTGCTCATGATCTCTCCCGGGCTCTCTTGAGGGTCAGGCACCACTGCCCTCTCTTGGTCTTGCCTGGACCTGCAAATGATTGTCCAACTCTGCGTGAGACTGAGAGGCCAGCTCACCTCCCTCCTCTTGATCTCGCCTGGACCCACAAATGATTGTTCAACTCTTCGTGAGAGTCCAGCTCACCTCCCTCCTCTTGATCTCGCTTGGACTCTGGTTTTCTCTGTACGGCTGTGGGCGACCACCTTCTCTGAATAAACAGTTGAAGTTATCGTTGAGTTTTACCCTGCCCACTTACACCACTTAACTTACACACCACGGTAAACATGCAGATCAGATCAAGACGTACCAGGGCAACTGGATGCAACTCGTCGTTTGACAAGAGTGAAGGGAAAAGTATTTGTATCATGTAGTCTATCACTTGTATCAGACACATTTTCCACCAAATACTTCACACACGCACACACACACACATACACACTAAGTTATACACATGTATAATACTTAATTAGTTAATAGTAATACATACGTGACACACATACATGAATAAACCCGGTCATGTGGCAAGTGGTAACTACGACAAGAACAACGATTTTAAGTGTTATTAATGTCAGAGTAATCGTATTACCTCCATTGCCATTGGAAGCCATTGCTGGTAGTGGTAGCTTTGCTTTTAAAATCGACCCCTGAACAATGTTGCAATTTTAAACAGCTTTCCTTATTAGCTCCTTCCCGGAAATCGTGAATCAGGGGACATAACACTCACAACAGCTTTTATAAGACGCAGTGAGTTGTTTCCCTTCAATAGTGCCCGCATTAATATTATTTTTATAACTTAACCGTGAAGATTTGGACAGTAGTTGGTTGCGCAGGCGTGTTAGGGTAAGGGTTAGCCTTAGGGTTAGCGTTAGGGTTTAACCAGTGAGGTTAGGGTTAGCTTAGGCTTAAGGTTCACTGTCTCGTAGTCCTTGATGCGGACAGTAGCTCACGGCGACTGTCAGTGGTTGGAGCAGGCACTGACGTTTGTGGTTGGCGTTTTACGGCCCGTTATGGTTAGCCTTAGGGTTAGCGTTAGGGTTTAGCCATTGAAGCTACATTTAGTTTAGGGTTAAGGCCCACTGGCTTGAGAGAGAGAGAGAGAGAGAGAGAGGAGAGAGAGAGAGAGAGAGAGAGAGAGAGAGACAGAGACAGAGACAGAGACAGAGAGACAGACAGAGACAGACAGAGACAGAGAGACAGAGACAGAGAGTCAGAGACAGACAGACAGACAGACAGACAGACAGACAGACAGACAGACAGACAGACAGACAGACGCACAGAGACAGAGACAGACAGATTGATACAGAGACAGAGACGTTGGCGTTTTACGGCCCGTTATGGTTAGCCTTAGGGTTAGCGTTAGGGTTTAGCCTTTGAAGCTACATTTAGTTTAGGGTTAAGGCCCACTGGCTTGAGAGAGAGAGAGAGAGAGAGAGAGAGAGAGAGAGAGAGAGAGAGACAGAGAGACAGACAGACAGACAGACAGACAGACAGACAGACAGACAGACAGACAGACAGACAGACAGAGACAGAGACAGAGAGAGAGACAGAGAGACAGAGACAGAGACAGAGACAGAGACTGAGTCAGAGACAGAGACAGAGACAGACAGACAGACAGACGCACAGAGACAGAGACAGACAGATTGATACAGAGACAGACTACAGAGACAGACAGAGAGACACACATACTACACAAACTGAGACAGACATTGCCTGGAGGCACTGTGACAGGCACAAAGACAGGCGGACAGACAGACAGAAACAGAGAGGTTCCAAGTTATAATCAAGTCACCACAAACAAGTGGCCTAATTTCAGGTCGGTGGATTGTAGCCAGAATTAAACCTCAGATCGTCTCAGGTTGTCCGGCGCGGAGAGGCAGGAAAAGGTGGATTACCATCAGCCGTCCCCAGCAGGCCGAAAGCAAATTACAAGTAAATTACACACTCTGCTTCAGTTAAAGGGCCGTTGTCGCGACATTTCGTCAGCAAAGACTGAGACTTCTTAACAATTTTGTGCTGGGTGAAATCAGCCACTGAGGCTGTTTCACCGTGGCTGTAAGGGCCAGTGCGTGAAGCTCAGTCCAGCCGACTTGCTCAGCCCGCCCGGCCAACCTCTGAACTATCCCCACCCCCGCCCTTTTGTTGTTGTTGTTGCTGTTGTTGTTGTGGTAGCCCTTAAGTTTTATTATTTTATTATTTTAGATAAAAGCAATTTGAGTTTACGCCCCCCCCCCCCCCCCCACGTTCCCGCTTTCGCTGTGGCGAGGAAATGGTACCACCCTCCACAGCAGAACGGAGGGGTGTACACACTCTGCTTTTCGTGGTTGGAACAGTCTAATTTAGACAGACGCACGGATGGACCGCCCCCCCCTCTACCCCCCCTACCCACCCCCACCCCCACCCACCCACGCATACACCCACCGCTCTCTCACAAACATACACAGTCTCTCTGAGTCTCTCTCTCTCTCCTCTCTCTCTCTCTCTCTTACACACACACACACACACACACACACACACACACACACACACACACGCGCGCGCGCGCGCGCGCGCGCGCGCGCACACACACACATTCTCTCTCTTGTTATGTTTATGTCTGTATTACACGCACGCACGCACGCACCCACGCACGCACGCACGCACACACACAAACAAACACAAAGACGCACACACACACCGGCAATATAAAACAATTGTGCGTAACACTCACAAAACAATATGAGAGCCTGCATTTCCACGAAAACGAGCGAGGTGGTAATTAATAAGCTTCCCCCCCCCCCCCCCCCCCCCCACCTCCCCCCTTCTGATTCTGTTCCACTGTTTGTAAAAGTGCATTATGCCGGTGTATCACGTATTGCATTAAAAGATAAACATAACGTGAATCAACACAAACAAGCACGGCTATCAGACCCAACTTACGCTGAAGGAGAAGCTAAGAAAACGGGATTAATCTGAACTATATGAACTATTTTTTTAACTATTGTTGATGTCGAATAAAGAAAGGGTGTTTGTCGGTATGAGAAAGTCGCAGCAATGAGACTTTCAGTGTTAGTTAGCTCAGTTGTCAACCCAATTATTGCAAAATCCTACAAAAAGAGGCTTCTTGCAAATCTACTAATGTAATAGCCACTCTAGTAAGGGGGTGCGTTTTAAAGAGGAAGATACAGAGGAGAGAGAGAGAGAAAGAGAAGAAGGAAGAGAGAAGAGAAGAGAGAGAGAGAAGAGAAGAGAGAGAGAGAGAGAGAAGAGAGAGAGAGAAGAAGAAGAAGAGAAGAGAGAAGAAGAAGAAGAAGAAGAAGAAGAAGAAGAAGAAGAGAAAAGAAGAAAGAAGAGAAAGAAGAAAAGAGAAGAAGAAAGAAAGAAGAAAGAAAGAAAGAAAGAAGAAACAGAAGAAAAGAAGAAAGAAAGAAAAGAAAAGGAAAAGAAAAGAAAAGAAAGAAAAGAAAAAAAAAAAAAGAAGAAAAAAAAAAAAAAAGAAGAAGAAGAAGAGGCAGAAGAAGAAGAAGAAGACCGAGAACGAAAGCAAGAGAACAACAACGAGACGGGAGCGAACGAGCGAGCGAGCGAGAGAGAGAGAGAGAGAGAGAGAGAGAGAGAGAGAGAGAGAGAGAGAGAGAGAGAGAGAGAGAGAGAGAGAGAGAGAGATTATTTTGTTGTTTTTTAAGGCAGGAAAATTAATTCTGGATTTTTCGCCAATGTCCTAAGATTTAACGTAATTATGCATAAGCTTGTGGAGTTGCAAATCCTGAAAGCATTTATCTGACATTGTGTGCGCGATGCGGTAGGCGTAGACAGAAAAGCATAGGCCCAAAATTAAATGCGCCTTGACTGACGTGAGTGTGAACGCGGCTATTCTGTGCAAGCGTGCAAAGACTTCCGTGCATTTATGCGTCCGTGCGCGCGCGCGCGCGTGTGTGTGTGTGTGGTGTGTGTGTGTGTGTGTGTGTGTGTGTGTGTGTGTGTGTGTGTGTGTGTGTGTGTGTGTGTGTGTGTGTGTGTGTATGCGTGCGTGCGTGCGTGCGTGCGTGTGTGTGTTGTGTGCGTGCGTGCGTTCGTGCGTCGTCGTGTGTGGTGTGTGTGTGTGTGTGTGTGTGTGTGTGTGTGTGTGTGTAAGAGAGAGAGAGAGAGAGAGGAGAGAGAGAGAGAGAGAGAGAGAGAGAGAGAGAGAGAGAGAGAGAGAGAGAGTGTGTGAGAGAGAGTGTGTGTGTATGTGTGTGTGTGTGTGTGTGTGTGAGAGAGAGAGAGAGAGAGAGAGAGAGAGAGAGAGAGAGAGAGAAGGAGAGAGAGAGAGAGAGAGAGAGAGAGAGAGAGATTCACAAACATTCCAAAGCAATACAAAACAAAACAAATATTCCTTCATCAGTAATGAAAACAAGAAAGATAAATGTATGGGCACAAAAAAAGTCTTACATAGTTAAATCAAAATGTTCCCCTAGACAGAAGGTGGGACAGTGCGGGGAGAAAGAAGGGGTGGGGTGTTTGCGGTGGGGTGGGGGATGGGAGAGATAAGGAGTGAAGAGATAGCAGAGGGAGCAAACAACAGCAAAACACCTAGCTCATGCCATTTCAAAACATGTACTTCTGGGCATTTTTCTTTTACACTGACGTCGGGGTCAGGTTGACCCCCCTCCACCCCCAGCTCCCCCCCCCCTCCCCCATCCCCCCATCCCCCCACCCCGCTCCCAGTTCACCCTTCATTGTATCTTGCAGATGACATTGGCGGCGAGTGATAGGTCAAATTGTTTTTGAAGCTCTCCCATGCAATTTAAAAAACCGCAGCGCCGTAATTCGCTGTCTGTCAAATCCGGCTTTCCGCTTTTTGCCCGGGACGCCGTTGCTTCCAAATGCAGCCAGACTAGTTTTAGTGTTGTCACTTGAAAATTTCCACACAGTTTCCTAGCGGCATATGCACCCCCCCCCCCTCCCCCCGCTTCCCCCCCAGCCCCCCAGTCCTCCCCCCCCCCCCCAACCCCCTCTCCCACCTTCCCTCCTTCCCCCGTCCTGCTCCCGTTCCCTGTTTCAAAATTAATAAATTAACAACGAAATACAAATACACACAGAATACACGATAAAAAAATAATAAAAAAATAACAATAAAAATAACAATGTTGAACCAATGCTAATTTGAATGAATGAATACACGAGTGTCAGTATTCGCGATGTCAGAGTTCAGGAGCTGTGTGAGAGTCGAGGTGGCCGTACTGGGCTGTCCGTCCTAACGAGCCTTCTGGTTTCCGTGGACGTAAAGCTATATTGAATCATGCTTCGGCATTGGTCACAGCTTGTCCCTAATATGTCAACCGACACCCGAGGACATTAAGCAACACAACAACAGCATTCGCGATGTGCTGGGTGGGCGAGGGGTATGGTGGGGTGTGCGGGGGAGGGGGGGGGGAGGGGGAAGAGATATGGGAGGAATGGGGGGGGGGGGAGTCGGGGGAGTAGTGGGGGTAGTAGTGGTTGGGGGCTATGGATGTTTTAGTCCACCTCCATCCCTGATTTCCATTGCTAAGCACAGCGCCATTCCCACTCATACCCACCTGATTCTGTCTGTGTTGTTAAGAGTGTCGGCCCACAATACTCGTAATACTCTCGTGTTATGTCTAGACAGTTAACATGTAACCGCATGTAAAACACTGGCAATAAACTGTTCCATTTTTTTTATTATAATTTTTTTTGCTTCACTCGAATCCACTTGTTTGATTCTACCTCGGGGTCATATGATTAGTTGCAACGGGGTCATATGATTAGTTGCGGCGCGCGCGCGCGTGCGTGCGTGCGTGCGTGCGTGTGTGTGTGTGTGTGTGTGTGTGTGTGTGTGTGTGTGTGTGTGTGTGTGTGTGTGTGTGTGTGTGTGTGTGTGTGTGTGTGTGTGTGTGTGTGTGTGCGTGCGTGCTTACAAAACAAAACGAACAACAACAACAACAAAAACCACTAAACAAGAACAACAAAAGCAAACTAACAAACAAAAGACAAACGAACAAACAGAAGAAGAAGAAGAAGAAGAAGAAGAAGAAGAAGAAGAAGAAGAAGAAGAAGAAGAAGAAGAAGAAGAAGAAGAAGAAGAAGAACAACAACAACAACAACAACAACAACAACAACAACAACAACAACAATAACAACCACCCGGGGAAAAAACAACAACAACAAAAAACAAAACAAAAACAAAGCACATTTATTAGCCTCCTGGACAAGCGGGGACCCTGGGGAGGGTACGTTGACAATTAAGTTTACTTCTTCCTCAGCGTTGTTTTTCTCGCGCGGAACGTTCGCCAGACAGGTTGAAACCTTCAACGAAATTAACAGGTGATTTTTGCACCCAAAACATGATTAGTCAGATAAGGATTCCCGCGCCTCTGAGATACTCCTACCAGGAAACCTTCCTTCAGGTGATGCTTAATGTCCTCGGATGTCGGTTGACATATTAGGGACAAGCTGAGACCAATATTGCTTTACGTCCACGGAAACCATAAGGATCGTTAGGACCGACAGCCCAGGACGGCCACCTCGACTCTCACACAGCTCCTGAACTATGACTACCAGAAAACCTGTTGCTGGTCGCTTTTATTTGGCGCTGTTCTCCGCTCTCGAGCAGACTCCTTGCGCTCTTGTCGAAGTGTGCGTGCGTGTTTAGTTGTAATCTGCCACCTGCACTTTCGGCAGAATGACCGGGATATTTTACACGCTACTGCGGAGGTGGAACGAATGCCGAAATAAGAGTCAGCACAGAAAGTTGACCCTGGGGAAGAAATTCTCCCGCCCCTCCTGCCGGGACTCGAACCCGCGGCCTTTCGATCACGAGTCACTGAGCCATCTCCGCTCCCCGGGGAAGGAACAGTCAAGAATGGTCAGCACGCAAAACAGATTCAGAGGTCAACCTTCTCATTCCGGCTACAAACCGTAAGATCTCGTAGGGCCCAATGAAGGCTCATGCAGTCACCAAAACCAGTCAGGGTGGGGCTTCACTGTCAAGCAAGGTGCGACCACAGTCCCTGAAGACAGTGCAGCCTATACGGTCTCGACCTCCACCTTGAAAATGGAGGTCGAAGCAGTCACCCACGCCCTCCGCTGGATTGCCTCAAGAGGTGACAGTCAGGCCACGCATGCCAGCATCCTCACAGATTTAATGAGCTTGCTACAAAGAGTGAAAAATGGAATGGGAAGCCCAGACTGGCATGTGTCACTTCGACATCCACCTTCATCAAACTCCTGTGGGTGTACTGCCCTGGGCATGCAAGAGCGAAGGGAAATGACAGAGCAGATAGACGGGGGAACCCAACTATCACAAGTGTTTTGCGTCTCCGAAGGTCTGACGTGTTGAGCATCTTGAGACGCTACCTGCGGACACAAAGCCAAGGACATCACACCATCGATCGCCTGAAGGAGAGAGGCATGCAAAGAGGAAGGCTCGACGAACTTCCTGAAAAGGACGAGAAAGGTTCATCGTCAATCAGACGAGCAATGGAATTGTTTCAAAGGCAAAGTTGGGGAAACTTCCGAGAGATGTAGTGGAGCGCATATGGGCTTTTCCGACCGCAAATGTATTAACTTGAAGTTTGAGCTGAACAGGGTCACTTCGAAAAGCCACGTCATTTTTTCTATATTATTTTCAAAGCAAAACTCGGCTACTGAATTGGTAAGAGTATAACATGTCATTGATCACTCTTACTGGACTGTGGGTTTAATTCTTTTACATTATTCCGCCGTAATTACGCCCTGAGATAACCGTAATGGATGACTGGGCGTGAAATACCAAATTACTTACTTACCGCTGTAACTGACTTTGAAGCTTCTGTCCCAAGTCACGGGGACGAGGAGGGTGGGGTTGGGGGTGGGGGTAGGGTGGGGGTGGGGGTGGGGTGGGGTGGTTACTTAATTGGCATGGATTAAAGCGAGTGCTAGTTAAATGTCAATGGAATAATGACTAACAAGGACTAAGCGCTTCGGGTCGATTGAAAAACATGGGAAGAAGCAAACAAAACACTTTTGTACCAACTACTTTACCGTCTGTAGTCAGTTCTTGCTTTTTGTTGCTTTTGTTGTGATTGTGTCTTGACGTGGTCAGCTTTGTGTTGCTGCATTAAAAACCAATTATCCATCTGTTTATCTAAGTCTAAAAGCACGCACAAAAGTGGCGAGCGGATCATCATGCACGCAGAATCAATTGTAGCCGCAGTGTTTCAAAGACTGAGTCATTTTTATGATTTTCTTGTACCCTCCTGCCGTTTCCCGTATTAACACGTCCATCGAGGTCACTGAAGAGAAAAAGTGAGTTGGATTGAAAGGATACGCTGCGTTTTTCTTTCATAAATTATTATTTATATTCGCGAGACCCGACTAGCCCGAAGCTCTTCAAGTAAAAGGAAGTGCGGATAGCTAGAGAGCGACGTTTTAAGGCCTGTTTTGACTGCAATTTTCTCGCCTGTACTCCGAAACCTCACAGTTATGTTCTCTTTACCACGACGATCCGTTTCCTGTAGCGTGTTGCATTTTTTGTTTTTTGTTTCGTTTTGCTTTTGCTGCTGTTGCTGTTTCTTGTTGTTGTTGTTGTTGTTGTTGTTGTTTTATGGGGGTGGGGGTAGGTAGAGTTTTCTTGGTCGTGTTTTGTGCTGTTAATGGACTGTTTTCGATCCAGACACTGTTATATGTGTAGGCTATTTCTTAATCATTCTTGTTTGGTCTCTCTCTGTCTTTGTTTGTTTGTCTGTTTGTCAGTGTGTGTGTGTGTGTGTGTGTGTGTGTGTGTGTGTGTGTGTGTGTGTGTGTGTGTGTGTGTGTGTGTGTGTGTGTGTGTGTGTATGTATGTGCGCGCGCGCGCGTGTGCGTGTGTGTGCGTACGTGCGCGCGTGCGTGCGTGCGTGCGTGCGTGCATACGTGCGTGTTTATGTGTGTGTGTTGTGTGTGTGTGTGTGTGTGTGTGTGTGTGTGTGTGTGTGTGTGTGTGTGTGTTCAAGACATACAGCTATTATCACCATGTACCAGCAAGAGATTAAGTCCTCTAATACTCCATTCGTCCCAGTCACACGATTTCAGGAGCTGCCTTCCTGGTAGGCTAAATGTCCTAAATCATCCACCACAGAGCGACTTTGGGAAGTTTAGGGACTGCCACTCTTCGGTCCCGAATCACGACAAGTATGAACACCCGCTGTCACAGCCACGGCCAACAAAGTGATTGATGTTGTTTGGCGAAAGCACGCAATGTTTGGTTTTTGTCTCCGAAGTCGTGTAACAATTTAACAGTCTACTGAAATTGCCGAATACGCTGTCAGCGCTCTACGTGAAGTTTGCGGAACGTTTCGGTAGTAAGACTGAGGAGTCAACCAACATAGCGTCGAAGCACGCACATACAAAAACGGAGAAAAGAGAAGAAGAAAAGAAGTACAAATTAAAGAAGAAGAAAAAGAAAGAAGAAGAAAAAGAAGTACAAATTAAAGAAGAAGAAAAAGAAAAGAGAAGAAGAAAAAGAAGTACAGATTAAAGAAGAAGAAAAAGAAAAGAGAAGAAGAAAAAGAAGTACAGATTAAAGAAGAAGAAAAAGAAAAGAGAAGAAGAAAAAGAAGTACAAATTAAAGAAGAAGACTATTTCCGTTTCGAGTCGAACAATCTTGGATATGTGCTGGCGGCCTTGTTGTTAGGGGCTGTAAAAGAAACGCCTGTGTGTGTGTGTGTGTGTGTGTGTGTGGTGTGTGCGTGCGTGCGTGCGTGCGTGCGTGCGTGCGTGCGTGCGTGCGTTCATGTGCGTGCGTTCATGTGCGTGCGTGCTTGTGTGTGTATGTGTGTGTGTGTATGTGTGTGTGTGTGTGTGTGTATACGTGTGTGTGTGTGTGTGTGTGTGTGTGTGTGTGTGTGTGTGTGTGTGTGTGTGTGTGTGTGTGTGTGTGTGTGTGCGCGCGGCGCGCATGCGTGTGTGTTATATTATCTACATTGAATCTTTGCTGTCAAAATGTATACACTTAAAGAATGTGTAAGCGCTCGCCTGACTGCATCTTGTAGATGGTAGTTCTCTTTTGCACATTTGGCTGAAAACTCAGAGCTCTGGGAAAGAATTAAACGAACCAATATATTTAAGCCAGTGTGTATTTAGTTTTGGTATGAGTGATCTAAAGGGAAACATTAGAAAGCAACAGTAGAGACAATCGACCCAGCATGTTCAAGTAATCTGAATCCCGATAAAAAGACCGGACATTTCTCACATTTTTTTTAAAATACTAAATACACTAACATTCCTTCAGTTTAGTTATGCACTGTTCGTGACGGCAATGTGAATATTAACAAAAGTCCTCCGCGACATGAACCAAATGAAAGCCTATTTGCATTTGTAAAGGCTTGGTTTAAACCAGATTTATTCATGGTGGATCAAAGAGCATTCACATTATTCAATATAAGTACACAAATGTTATATGATTTATTCATAGGTGAATACTTTGACTCTTTTTTGCAACAGAACAGAAAGGGATGGGGGTGAGAGAGAGAGAGAGGAGGGGGGGAGAGAGAGAGAGAGAGAGAGAGAGAGAGAGAGAGAGAGAGAGAGGGGAGAGAGAGAGAGAGGGGGGAGGAGAGAGAGAGAGAGAGGAGGAGAGAGAGAGAGAGAGAGAGAGAGAGAGAGAGAGAGAGAGAGAGAGAGAGAGAGAGAGAGAGAGACGTGTGTGCCAGTTTTAATTTGTATATGATAATATGGAATTGTGGTAAATAAAGTGTGATGATATGCTTTCTTTCAGTTCAATTGAACGCACAATCACATCGCCATCATTGTTGTGTACGTGAAGTACAGAAAAAAGAAGAAGACAACAAAACAAAACTAAACTAAAAACAAAACAAAACACACGTGAATATGACACGTTAACATTTCATAGGACAAGCAGAATCATACGCATCTTTCAGTTTTTCAAGTCACTGTGGGACATCAGAATGGCATGTTATTTGGGTTGCATCAGAATGTTACAATCGATCTGATACTAAACGTGCCCTGTTGGTCTGGCACAGTTATTATTATTATTCATATGCATACGGTTTCGTTTATATTGGGTCTGAGGCACTGGTTGCATACTTTCTTCTTTCCTTCATGGTACTTTACGTCCACAGAAACCATGACTTATTAGGGACGGAGGAAGAATGGGATATGGAATGAGACCCCACGCCCACCTGCCCCGTTCACACAGCTCCTGAGCTCTGTTGAAACATACCTATTGATTGTATCTGTATAAACTTTTACCCTCACAGTCTGGGTAGTCATAGCTCAGGAGCTGTGTGAGAGTCGAGGTGGCCGTCCTGGGCTGTCCGTCCTAACGAGCCTTCTGGTTTCCGTGGACGTAAAGCTATATTGAACCATGCTTCGGCATTGGTCTCAGCTTGTCCCTAATATGTCAACCGACATCCGAGGACATTAAGCAACACAACCGAACCGTCTGGGTAGAAGGAGAGAACGTTCTTTGCGGTTTCCAATCGATGACCACAAACGCTGGATGGATTATAATATTGCCCATGAAGGCATCGATTGAAGAAAGTCTTAATTATTAACCCACGTCTGCCCTGAGATTTTATTAACATTAAATACCTTGATGCAAAAAGCCTTCCCGTTACCGCACGCAATGGCCTGCTCCGAAAACAACAGGGGGAAAATACTCACCCTTTGGTATTCATTGGTAGACTTTTCCACAAGAAAAAGGGAAGGGAAGTAGATAGGAAAGATCGAATAGTTACGACGTAATACGGCTGAAGGGAGTTGCAATCCGGTCATAAGATCTACGTCTGTAGCACCTTTGTTGTTGTTGTTGTTGTTGTTGTTGTTGTTGTATAAAGGAAGTCCCTCTTCAGAGGTCCGTGTTAGCACGATGCCAAGATTAGACACAGCTAAAACAGACTAACAAAACTATCATTTTTTGTATAGGACGGTGGGTAAAGATGGTCGTTGATCTCAAGGCGCAGCCGACAGTAAATATCTTCCTGGAGGTGAAATGAGTGAACAACTGCTGGTGACGTTGACAAAATAGAACAGATCTAGGGAACTGTACTCACCAATGCGACGAAACACAAGGAAACAGTAGTTCAGGTGCAAGAAGATAGACAACAAAAGTAGAAGATAAACAACAAAAGAAGAAGGAAGCAAAGTCTGTCTATCTTCTTACACCCGAAGAACAACAAATTTTGTCGAAAGCGCTCGTGTACTATTGTTTCCTTGTGTTTCGTCACATTGCTGAGTACATTTCCCTAGATCTGTTCTATTCCATCCTGGAGGTGATCACATGCAGCTTACGGTCGTCAAACTCCAAGAACTAACCACAGTGAATAATTTGTTCAATTACTCTGCCGAAATAATAAATAGGAACTTTTGATTGGGGTTATATTATTCGCGGTTCAATGGGCGTTTAATTACTCTCGTTTCGAGAAATACGACTTTGGTATTCATTGGTAGACTTTTCCACAAGAAAAAGGGAAGGGAAGAAGAAAGGAAAGATCGAATGGTTACGATAAAATACGTCTGAAGGGAGTTGTAATCCGGTCATAAGGTATACGTCTGTAGTATCGATTTGCTGTTGGAAAATGAAGTCGGAGGAATTTGGGGACATAATTTACATGGAAAAACGTCAGTAGTTAATCATTTTATGAAACTGGATCCGCTTATGCTTTTTACGTCTTTTCTTTTGAGTCCGGAATCCAGGTCATTGCATGTACAGATTTTGTGTGGTTGTTTCACAGAAAGAGTTGGAAACAGTTCAAAGGGCTTCAAGTTGAAGAACTTCGATTGCAGTTCGAGATTATTTTAGATAATGTCAGCATAGCCACAGAGCAGAACAATTAATGTTTTATACAAATGCTTTTATACCTAGCATGTACGTACGTATTTTGGATGTCATAAGCAGTTAATTAGCATATCAGACTTACTTGATGTATTCGTCCTACTTGCGGTTGCTTTAGAAAGTGATTTCCAGTCATTTGTGGTGAGGATTTTCTAGGAGTACCTCATTTCCCATGTATATAATTCAACGCAGAAAGAAAAATAAGGCTTGTGTCAAATGTTCCCATGAAGACCTTTTTTGCTATCATGTTTTTACCACTTCGAGGCTTCATCCGGAAATATGTGTGTGTGTGTGTGTGTGTGTGTGTGTGTGTG
>JABMCL010000145.1:485000-492500 GCA_018857735.1 Alviniconcha marisindica
AGTTATTAGGAGATGAGAGGCTTCGTTTAGCGGTGGGACCGGATGGTCCTTTTTCTCTCTCTTTTTTTCTTCTTTTTTTCTCTCTCTTCCCCACATCCACCTTTCCCCTATTGCCAGGCGTTTATTTAAAAACATGCATCATTCATTACAATACACCTTTCGCTCACTCGCACTACTTCGCATCGTTGATGTACTTTTTGTAGTTTTACGTGAGTCCGGAACGTCTTGATTTTCTTCTTGTCTTGTTCCCCTTCTTTTTTCTTTCTTTGTCCTTTCTTTCTTTCTTGTACTTGTTCTTGTTGTTGTTGTTGTTCTTCTTCTTCTTCTTCTTCTTCTTCTTCACTCTCTCTTCTTTTTTTCCACCTCCTCCTCTTTCTTTAACATTATCAGAAAATCCCTGCTTGGAAGATGCGATAATTCTGTCAGCTGTATTTAAGCGAAATGTAGATATTGAGATAGGCTACTGACTTTTTTTGGACTTTGTTGCATTTTGCTGTTGTCTGTGCTGAGTCAAGCATTACTGTTAGCCAGCTTTCCCCCTGTAACCTGGTGACAAGTACGTTTGGAAGCGGTGTAGGAGAATGTTGAAAGCGTGGATAGTTCTGAGGCGACCCTGTGCAGTTGACGGGACGTTAAAATCCAAGAACTAATTAACTCCCTCCCTCCCTCTTCTTTAAGACACGTCCTGTTCAGGACGTCGTGTTTTTGACTGCATACTCTCAGTACATTTTAGGATCGGTTTCTATATAGGTAGGAAAGGGATCGCATTCTTGCTTTGTAGGGAAGATAATTTTAATTGTATATTGTATATAGTCATTCTCGTTTCAGATTTTTGCAAAATGTATACATCTGAGTGTGTGTGTGTGTGTGTGTGTGTGTGTGTGTGTGTGTGTGTGTGTGTGTGTGTGTGTGTGTGTGTGTGTGTGTGTGTGTGTGTGTGTGTGTGTGTGTGTGTGTGTGTGTGTGTGTGTGTGTGTGTGTGTGTGTGTGTGTGTCTGCCTCCGTCTCTCTGCCTCTGTCTCTGTCTGTCTGTCACTGTGTGTCTGTCTTCTCCCTTGTTGTTTATAAGACGAGCATTGGTTGCTTCAGTTTTCTTCTCCATTATTAATAGTAGTAGTTCATATGAATTCATGAAATGTTTTATTGGCTTATCTGCTGGTTGTAAGCATGTACACGTATAACAGTGATTTGTGCACTGTATTCATGAATCACTGTGTGCATCTGGCGCTGTGAACACGCAATTTAATTTCCATTCACTCATTCACGTTTCGTATATGAATATACTGGGAATACTTTGTTTTTACTCATCAGTAGCTTAACAAAGACTAGACAATCTTGCTAGACACGTTTCACTGAATCTAAGCTACAATCCGTATTTAAAAAAAAGAAAAGGGTTCGAGTTCGTGTTTGAGTTCTCTCTCTCTCTCTCTCTCTCTCTCTCTCTCTCTCTCTCTCTCTCTCTCTCTCTCTCTCTCATTTTTTTCATTTTTTTCATTTTTTAAAATCTGCATGATTGCTGGCAGACCGTCTCCATCCCCAACGGTACTACACAATTGAATGCTTTGTGTCACATACACGCTTCACAAGCATCTTTGCCCCCCCACCCCCCCCTCCCAACAGCCACACACATATACCCATCCACCCACCCACCAGCACACATTCTACCTGTGGTTTGGTGATTTGTGTTTGGAAGTCCAATGTTGTTTCACGTCCACAGACACCATAAGGACTGTTAGGGACGGGGAGCCGAGGACGGCCATCACATAGTTATATAGTCACACAGCTCCCGAGCATTGTATTTGGAACTGGAATAGAAGCCTGTGTCGTTCGTCTTGAGGTTGACGGCAGTTTAAGATCCAAGAACTAAATTACACACGACATAGACACGCACTTACACTCACTCCCATACACCGAGTTTAAGATCCAAGAACTAAATTACACACGACATAGATACGCACTTACACTCACTCCCATACACCCAAACACCCATGCACGCACGTGCGAGCATGCTCACACACAGCCCCCCCACCCCCCACCCCCCCACCCCCCTTTCCCGCAGTGGGGTAATGCGGACGAAGAAATCAAGGAACACGGTCCTGTTTTTCAATGTTTCATTCTTTTAATCCTGGAGTAGGTCACAATATAGCCTTGGCTGCTTCTCCGGCTGCCTGGATGTCTACCTTACTAACTCCTACCATCCCGCTTCGTTCGGGTTCTTTTGCCTCTTCTGAATCTTTTCTACATTTTTTCCTTGGAGATTCGAGATTGACATGTCGGTTACCCTGCGGACACCCCTACTGACTGACATTTTTAAGTGCCACGAATGGCAGGCCGGGTATGTCTGACGTTTTTTCCCTGTCTGAATCTCTGGGCCACCTTTTGATTCCACTTGTGTATCTTCTGTTTAGTTCTTCTGCATACTCCTCTTTCTCTTTTTTTTTTTTTTTTTCTTCTCTTGCTATTGACTCATTCTCCTTTTTTTCTTTCTCCAGATAAGAGATAGGCTTTAAACGACCTCTCTCTATCCCTTTGTCTCTGTCTGTCTGTCTCTCCCCCTCTATCTGTCTGTCTCATTCTGTGTGTGTGTCTGCCCCTCTCTCTTTCTCTGATATATATATATATATATATATATATATATATATATATATATATATATATATGATGAAGATGATGATGATGTCCATTTTTATAGCGCTAACTCCATTGATTTTGAATGCTCCTGCAGTGTGCTGATCATAGCACGGTGTCCATTTTTACAGCGCTAACTTCGAATGCTCAGTGTGCTGATCATAATTTGGCTTTAGGATTTCCCGTGTTGTGTTTCACTTAAACTGATTTTGTTGCATGACCTGGCCAGATGGTGGTTTGAGACAGATGGAGTCTTCAATATGTACTGAATTGCAACAGTGTTTGTTTGACCTTAGACGATCTTGTGCGGTTGTCAAAGCGTTTAAATCGAATGACTCCCTTTCTTTCACTCCCTCTCTCTCCCTCCTTCCAGCTTTTTCACTCACTCATTCTCTCTCCCTCTCTCTCTCTTTCCACACACACACACCACACCACACCACACACACATCCACACACACACACACGCACGCACGACACACACACAGCACACACACACACACACACACACACACACACACACACACACACACACACCACACACACACACACACCACACACACACAACAAGTCAGACGACAGCGACACGCAGACACAGCACACAACACACACACACACACACACCACACACACACCACACACCACACCACGCACCCGCACAGCACACACACACACAGACACGCAGCAAGCAACACAGCACCAAAGACAACACACACACAAACACACACACACACACACACACACACACACCACACACAACACACACCACACACACACACACACACACACACAACACACACCACACACACACACACACACACACACACAAACTGTCTGGGAGAGAAAAAATGTACTGCACTAAGAATTAAAACACTGTCGCCGCAATAATTATATACCTTCCAACCCCGTTTTTCGGGTGCGTAAATAACCTCTTCGTCCCCTTTCACTAGATGTCTTTGCGTCATTGCTCTCCTCTCCAATCAGCGGCTGCTAGCTGTGCCCCAGGGTTGGAAAGTGATTGGTGGGTTTTATGTCTGACGACCCTTGGCGATCAGCAGCGTGATCGCGCTCTCTGGAGCTACACGACTAATGACTGATCCCTCCAGCTCCCTCTCGTTCCACACCGCTCTCCGCACGCGCATTTCATGCCGACACAGCGGCGGTTTTCGTCGCGGGCGGATGTCACCGGAAGCGGCTGTCACAGCTCCAGAAGCACAGTTGAAGCGGGAACATTTTGTCGCGGTTTTGCGAGTATAACTGAGGAGCATCTGACCTATCTCCCATCTACCCTAAGGCAAAGAGTATTGAAATTTAGACTTGGTAACCACAGACGATCGTCTTAGTCACAGACGATCAGCAAAAACGATCGTCAGGTATCCCAAGGGACGAACAAATGTGTACTATTTGTAACAGTAGTGAGGTACGAGATGATTTCATTATTTGCTAAAAACTGTTCCAATGAAAATGTCAAAAGGAACCGTACTAAGTACATTGATAAATATTATACACATCATCCTAACGTGCCGAGAATCTGTAGCCTTATGAACATAACTTCAAAATCTAAGAATATTGAACTTGCTGGATTTATCAGTTGTATTTTTGATCAAACCAACAGCGAAACAGAACGAAAAAAGATAACTCTATTTTGTGCGCCATAGTTATATATTCACAATCAACTTTGATTTGTGTTTAAGCGCTTGTTCTTGTCTAATGTGTAAAAGTGCTGTAGTAATTTATTATTAGTATTCATGTACTTGTTTATAAGGATTGCATGGCGTGAATGCATCGTTGCTTTCTAGCTCCCAGGGGAAAAAGCTCAATAAAACCGTGAAACCTTGAAACCAATAAAATCCTGGAGCTACACGACTAATGACTGATCCCTCCAGCTCCCTCTCGCTCCACCCCGCTCTCCGCACGCGCATTTCATGCCGACACAGCGGCGGTTTTCGTCGCGGGCGGATGTCACCGGAAGCGGCTGTCACAGCTCCAGAAGCACAACTGAAGCGGGAACACTTTGTCGCGGTTATATTATGCATGCGAGTATAACTGAGGAGTATTTAACCTATCTCCCATCTACCCTAAGGCAAAGAGTATTGAAATTTAGACTTGGTAACCACAGACGATCGTCTTAGTCACAGACGATCAGCACAAACGATCGTCAGGTATCCCAAGGGACGAACACATGTGTACTATTTTTAACAGTGGTGAGGTACTAAATGAATTTCATTATTTGCTTAAAACTTCCAGTGAAAATGTGAAAAGGAACCGTACTAAGTATATGTTGATAAATATTATGCACATCATCCCAACGTGCCGATAATCTGTAGCCTTATGAACATAACTTCAAAATCTAAGAATATTGAGCTTGCTGGATTTATTAGTTGTATTTTTGAGTTATGCTGATCAAACCAAAATCGAAACACAACGAAAAAAGGTAACTCTATTTTGTGCGCCATAGTTATATATTCACAACCAACTTTGATTTGTGTTTAGGCGCCTGTTCTTGTCTAATGTGTAGAGTGCTGTAGTAATTTATTGTTAGTACTCACGTACTTGTTTATACGGATTGCATGGTGTGAATGCATCGTTGCTTTCTAGCTCCCAGGGGCAAAAAGCTCAATAAAACCGAGAAACCTTGAAACCAATAAAACCTTGGAGCTACACGACTAATGACTGATCCCTCCAGCTCCCTCTCGCTCCACCCCGCTCTCCGCACGCGCATTTCATGCCGACACAGCGGCGGTTTTCGGCGCGTGGGGATGTCACCGGAAGTGGCTGTCAGCTCCAGAAGCACAATTGAAGCGGGAACATTTCGTCGACGACGCGAAGAACGGCTGCTATTTGTGTCCATAGTTGTATATTCACAACCAACTTTGATTTGTGTTTAAGCGCTTGTTCTGTCTAATGTGTAAAAGTGCTCCGACGCCATTGCCAGTAGTTGGGCCTTTGTTTATTTCCCTCTTGTTATTTCATCTTTCTCGAGTCTTGTTAGGTGCGTGGCGTTTTGGTCTTTTTCGTTGTGTTTACTCTAGCTTTCACAACAGGCTAGACCTCATCAGGGAGCCTGCCTTTTATTGGGTGTTTTATTTTAGTTTCCCAATTTATCCTTGTTTATTTCATCATTCGTAGCGTTGAACAAGGTTTGTTCGTTCTAGTTCAATAGACAGGCGATTTCGTGGCCCCTCTGGGTTAGGGTTTGGGGTTGGGCTAGTTGCCGCTTCTTTTCATTCATTGTTTTTTCTCTTTGCTTGCTCTTTGGCTTCTCGAGTTATATCGTTCATTTACGATGTACAAGTGAGGGGTGGGGGGTGGGGGGGTGGTCTCGATGTTTAATGAGACCGCTCATTCTGTCTTTATTCGTGAGCGTCTTTTGCCCTGCCGTGTTGCTGTCGGCTCAATGGGTTGTATCGCGTACACGGATTACGTGTATCCAGCCTTTGACCCGCTTCTCGCTGACATTTCTTGCCTCCTCATTCTTTTCAGAAACTGGAAATGTACAGATTGCACTACGGACACTCCGCCTCCCCCATCCCGATTCAAGCCGTATTTTGATGATTGTGAAAACATAGGTATATCGCCGTATGTAAGTGGTATCATATAATAAGGCACACGTTTCTACGTCGCTGAACTTGTTACGTAGTTGGTGCTTTGAGCCCAGTCAACCACACAGGATTATATCGGGGATATATTGCAAATCTTTAATGTCACGGATGTTGTATGCCCAAAATTCCACGTCTTCTCATGATGACAAGCAGTATAGATACATCACCTTATGAGTCTGACAAAACGAAGCATGGCGACGACCTTTCACAACACAGAAATCCGAAACAAGAATGACTGCTAGCCTTCTAAAACAAGATCCAAACACATAAAAGGTTCAAAAGAACGCTATTTATTAGGCTTAGCTAAGTGCTTTAGCTCTCTCTCTCTCTCTCTTGTTGATCGTTTTTCACTGTTGAACTGTGGTTTAAGTGTCGTTTTTGTAGCTTGAAAAAAATCACATGTTGCTTTTTGTCCTAATCAATAACGTTCTTTTGAACCTTTCGTGTGTTTGGATCTCATTTCACAACACAGGCCTGCAAACAAACGTAACACGAGTTTAAGACGATCTCATAACAATATAGTGGATAGAATACTGTGATGCGATCCGTTTTCTTCTTCGCGACAAGACGTTGGGATATGGAAAGACAGAGGTTATTTTAGTATTAAAACTGTTAATATATGTTAGGTTCCTGTTTTGCATGATACCTGTGATTTTAGTATGCTGTTTTTCAATGTGAAGGTTTGCTATGCTATTTATGTGATAGCATTGGTCTGAATAGATATGTTCGTGTGTAGGTATTTTGTCTATCTGGGCTGAATTTGTATTTTTATTTGTTGAAAATGTTTGATCTGTGAGTGCACATGTTCTTGCGTGTTACTGGTAGGGTTGACTGTTTCGGATGTGTGTGTGTGTGTGTGTGTGTGTGTGTGTGCGTGCGTGCGTGCGTGCGTGCGTGCGTGCGTGCGTGCGTGCGTGCGTGCGTGTGTCGTGTGTGTGTGTGTGTGTGTGTGTGTGTGTGTGTGTGTGTGTGTGTGTGTGTGTGTGTGTGTGTGTGTGTGTGTGTGTGCCCTCCAGACTCTTAAGTTAAAGTCCTCTGTGTTTTATGTGTATTTATGTTCACGTATTATACTGTGTGTTATTTTACTGGTATCTTTTACGCAGTCGTAAGACAACTTTCTATGTTACTCATGGACAATACAGAGTCTGTATTCTGTATTGTCTGAAGGTGCTGATACACGACCTGGTTTGGCCGCATGTTTGAGCAGGACCGTCCGAACATCGCAAACGAATCTTCTTTTAAGTCAAAACTGAAAACGCATCTCTTCTCCTCT
>JABMCL010000145.1:495000-500000 GCA_018857735.1 Alviniconcha marisindica
CTTTCATCTGCTCTTGCAAAAATGTCCACCGAACTCCCTATACTTACACCGTAAAAATGTCCAAAACACTCTCTATCCGAACACAGTAAAAATGTTCAACAAATTCCCTATCGTACGCCGTAAAAATGTCCAACATATTCCCTATCCGAACACAGTAAAACTGCCCAACAAATTCCCTATCTTACACCGTAAAAATGTCCGACACGCTCCCTATCCGAACACAGTAAAAATATCCAACAAACTGCCTATCCGAACACAGTAAAATTGTCCAACAAACTCCTTATTCGAACACAGTAAAAATATCCAACAAACTCCTTATCCGAACACAGTAAAAATATCCAACAAACTCCTTATCCGAACACAGTAAAAATTGCCCCAAACCCCTCTGTATCCTTACACCAATGACGGAGGACAGCGAGGAAGTGGAGGAACAGAAACACGAAAGCACTACAAACATTCCACGTTCTGTTGCTTCCTCTCAGAGCGAACTTGAACAAAAACCTTTTGCTTAAAAGTTGTCCTTGTGACATCAGCTTCCTCTCCCACTTGTTATGCTGCAGAACAGTCAAAAAAGAAAAGAAAAAAGAAAAAGAAAAAAAAAGCCGATCGGAAGATTTGCAGGAAGTTGACGTCATGCAGTGTCGTACAAGCCTCGACGTGAAGTATGTCGGGCCGAGACACCGGAAGTAGGCTCAAGGGGATGCCATCTGTCTTTGAGTTACATACTTCACATTTGCATTCCCTCCAAAAGGGCGTTGCTATCCACGATTGCGACAAGCAATCGAAACACGTGCGTCAAACTGTTGGCCGAACTGCCGTGTGCTGGAAATAATGGGGAAAACGATGACATTTTAACAAAATTAAAAAATATATCTTCGTCTTCTTCTTTGCTGTTTCTTGCGAATAACTGTATTTAACACCAGAGGCTATAAACGCTATTCTTATCCTGACAGTGGAAAATTTACCGTGGAGAGAGAGAGAGAGAGAGAGAGAGAGAGAGAGAGAGAGAGAGAGAGAGAGAGAGAGAGAGAGAGAGAGAGAGATTCATTTAGGCATTTGACCATCATGAAGAGGTCCAAGTCGATGACCTACCACCTCACAGTACATACTATAATTATGCATATGAACAAGAATAGCAACAAACTATAATGACAGTGTGCTTGAACTAGGTGCTTAAAATGACAGTGTGCTTGGATTAAGAACTTAAAATGCTACGCAACTTAACAGCTTTGTACATATACACTTACAAATTTCTCACAATATTTTCCGTGGCGGATGCCAATAGCATTGCTTAATCGAAAAAGACTTGGACATTGGGCGGGTTGAATTGCATTCATGAAGCTCTTAGCATAGAGCAACATGGAACAAAATGTAACTCAGTTTCTGGGGCTATTACGCATAAAGGCAAGAATAGCATTCCCATGTTGAGCCTAGCGACATATTTACTGTTTACAGGACATATGGCACCGTTTATAATACGAAAACGTATGTGAAGATTCGATAGACATTGAAACATTCCCTCGATTCCTAACATTTGGGAGAGGCGAGGCACACCCAGGAATTGTCATTTTGTCGAAAGTAAGCAGTTAATTACCACTATAAGCCAAACGGGACAAGGACATACGTTTTGTCCAAAGTAAGCAGTTACCACTATATGCCAAATGCCGCAAGGTGGCCGTCCTGGGCTGTCCGTCCTAACGAGCCTTCTGGTTTCCGTGGACGTAAAGATTTATTGCACCGTGCTGCATTGGTCACAACTTGTCCCTATTGTCAACTGACATCTGAGGACATAAGCATCACTTCATCATCATCATGCCATGTCACCATAGTTCAGGAGCTGTGTGAGAGTCGAGGTGGCGTCCTGGGCCTCCTAACGAGCCTCTGGTTTCCGTGGACTACAGCTTATGTGAACCATGCTTCGGCATTGGTCTCAGCTTGTCCCTAATATGTCAACTGACATCTGAGGACATTAAGCAACACTACCTACCTACCTACCTACATTTGCATGGTTTACCGTGACATCATCTGCGGGTTTGTCTCTATTTAGCAACAGTTATTTCTCTTCTTTATAGTAGTTACACGTTGATACGTCGATGGTAGTTATAACAGTGATGTAATAATGATAACTGTGATGATGGTGATGATGATGATGATGATGATGATGGTGGTGACGGTGGTGGTGGTGGTGATGATGGTGAGCAGAGTGTGTATATACATGTTACAGTTAACGACCTTGTGATTATTGCGGTTTAGAGGTGACTAGAACATCATGGAAAGAGAGAGAGAGAGAGAGAGAGAGAGAGAGAGAGAGAGAGAGAGAGAGAGAGAGACAGACAGAGACAGAGACAGAAAGACAGAGACAGACAGACACAGACAGACAGACAGACAGAGACAGAGACAGACAGAGAGATAGTTTATTGTTTAGGCCATTGGCCCGGTACAGTTTTGGAAAGATGAGAGAGGCAGGGTAGACACATTGTCATGATTACTAAAACACGTCTGTTTTTCGAAATCGCGAGACACGGATACTCGAGTTCGTTTGAAGTAGTTCGTTTTCTTATAGTTAATTTTATTTTGGACACCGACACCATATAGCCACAATTCTCCATTGTCAATACGCATGTGCCCAAGGTTCTGACGCACAACATCACCGACGATGCGTGTGTCTCGTCTGATTTCTTTGCTTGTGTCTCGATTTTCTTTGCGCTGTAGGATCGGTTATAGCGCTTACAAACTTCTCGACTGTTTCCCCAAGCCGTATCCAACCTTGCCCCGTCCCTAATAAGCCTTATGGTTTCTGTGGACGTAAAGCACCATGCTTACTTTCTTCTATCCAACCTTTTCAGCGGCATTTTCTTCGGGTGATTTTGCTAGTGTTTCTGAGGTCAGGTCTGCTGGCTTGTGAATCTCAGCGGCGTCTTCAAAACCATTGTCAGCGTTCTAACCTACTTCACGGTGTGTTAGGGTGTCCCGTACAGCAACGACAGTCACGAACCTTTGCCATCCCACGTGTAAACACAAAAACATTTGGTGAAAGATCGTTTTCTTACGCTGGCCCATCTGTTTGGAACAATTTGCCTCAAACACCCCGACACTCTGATTCTGCCTCCTCTTTTAAAGTCGCCGCCCTCAAGACGCACCTGTTTAATAATTATTTCTAAACTGTTTTTCACAGCCCTGCCTATCCCCTCGTCTGACGCGTGAGTGTGTGCATGTGCGTGTGTGTGTGTGTTATTGTAAAGCGCCCTGTGCTCCTACCTTGCGCAGTAGAGAGAGAGAGAGAGAGAGAGAGAGAGAGAGAGAGAGAGAGAGAGAGAGAGAGAGATGGAGTGTGTGTGTGTGTGTGTGATTGTGTGCGTGTGTGTGTGTGTGTGTTGTGTTATTGTAAGGCCCTGTGCTCCCACCTTGTGCGGTAGAGAGAGAGAGAGAGAGAGAGAGAGAGAGAGAGAGAGAGAGAGAGAGAGTGTGTGTGGGGGGGGGGGGGGGGGGGGGGGAGCGGTTGGGGGGGGGAGTATTTCTCCGGAGACACAGACATCTTGGGACTACCAAGATTCGAAACACTCAGGTAGAAAACATCATTACATGACGTTTGCATGGCTCGATCTTCAGATCGGCAACTTCGTTAACTGAAATTTCTCCAATTTCCCGGGTTCAGCCAGTCCAGTATCCGCGTTGCAATCATACCCCAGAGCTTCGGCCCTCTCATCTCTTGATGACCGGATTTGGAAATAGAACGAAGAGAAAGGTGGTCCAATATCTCTCCGGGGTAATTTGGAGGAAGGTTGTCATTTCGCTGTTCGCCACGTGCAATTTCCACCATCTCGTTTGACGGATTTCAATCCCTCTCCCCCTTTCCTCCCATTCAGCCCCCCCCCCCCCCCCCACCACCCCCCTCCATTCCCTCCTCCGTCCCCATTTTAACTGTCCAGCTCCCCACTGCAACCATATGTTTTGTCTTCTCTCGATCACATGTCACACGTAATTTATTCGTCCCGCTCTGTAATCATTATAACACGGACCTTTTGCGGCTTTTGTGCTTCTTTTTAGAGGACTATCATTGGTGTGGATTGTGTCGACTACATGCTGTCACGGTACTGTTCATGAGAGAGAGAGAGGGGGGGGGGAGGGGTCCATGCATGTTGATCTTGACTTGAATATTACGATACCAAAACACTGAAAGCAGACAGACTGCATGAAACCACCAACCAACCAACCAAAACCAAAAACGAAACGAAACAGATGTTATGGAAGAATACTTTAGGATTACCTCTTTTTCATTTTCCAATGAATTTCAAGACTGAAAACCTGTGCCGTAAATTTACAAAGTTACACGACTGTATTCTAGAGTAACCTGGGCCGTAAATTTACAAGGTTACAAGGCTGTATTCTAGAATAACCTGGGCCGTAAATTTACAAGGTTACAAGGCTGTATTCTAGAGTAACCTGGGCCGTAAATTTACAAGGTTACAAGACTGTACTCTAGAATAACCTGGGCCGTAAATTTACAAGTTTACAAGACTGTACTCTTCGGTAACCTGGGCCGTAAATTTACAAGGTTACAAGATTGTACTCTTCGGTAACCTGGGCCGTAAATTTATAAGTTTACAAGACTGTTCTCTGTAGTAACCTGGGCCGTAAATTTACAAGGTTACAAGACTGTACTCTTCGGTAACCGCCGTAAATTTACAAGGTTACAAGTCTGTACCCTAGAGTAACCTGGGCCGTAAATTTACAAGGTTACAAGACTGTACTCTTCGGTAACCTGGGCCGTAAATTTACAAGGTTACAAGATTGTTCTCTGGAGTAGCCTGGGTCGTAAATCTCATGGAAAACAAGTCGGTGTCCCCTGACATACCGAAGGAAAGCCTGCATTTATTAAAGCGAGCGGAGAAGAGGCCACGATATTGCGGAGATAAAAGAAGTCCCTGATTGGCCAGCGTGATCTGCCTGCACAATGGATGATGGAATCCTTAGACAGACTTTGCCCTTAGCGGTTGCCT
>JABMCL010000145.1:510000-517500 GCA_018857735.1 Alviniconcha marisindica
CACACACACACACACACACACACACACACACACACACACACACACACACACACACACACACCACACACACACACACAACACACACACACACACACACTACACACACACACACACACACACACACACACACACACACAGATGACGAAACTGATACTGGTTTTGGCTGTGGTAGAAGAACTGTGAAAAGAGGAATTCTTAAAAAGAAAAACTTTCTGAAAGATGAAGGGGTTGAGCAGTGCAGAGATCAAGCGGGAGTGAGTTCCAAATGTGGAAGGAGACCATGTCCAGCGCAGGAAAAATAGCGAAAGCCATGCGTCTAGCTCCTGTGCTGTTGAACTGGATCTTGCAACTGAGTGTGCAAGACTCTGTCTATGTAGAGGATCTGTTTTATGAGGCACTACACTATCTGCGGGCACAAAGCCAAGGACATCACACCATTGATCACCTGGAGGAGAAAGGCGTTGAAAGAGGAAGCGCTAGACGATCTTCCTTGAAAGGACGAGAGACGGCCATCGTCGATCAGACGAACATTGGAACCGTTTGAAAGGCAACGTTGGGAAAACCTCTGAGGGACGGGGTGGAACGCATAAGGGCTTTTCCGAGCGCATAGATACCATCTTGAACAGGACTGAACTGAACTATGAGGAACTGCCGCGTTAGTGATCGAGCGATACGGGGTAGCTGTGACAGGATCTTAACGGCATACGGTCACTGACAACGGCATACGGTCACTGACATTACTTCCGTCCCAGTGAAGTGGCATGTAAAAAAAAAAGATTCGGGCTGTTGAACTGTAGGAGCACATAAACAAAGTGTTTAGTGTTTATTTAGTGTGGTTTTTTTTACTCTGCTAAGAGAGAGAGAGAGAGAGAGAGGGGGTAATGGACGGCAGAGGCGGGGACACTGTAGGATGGAGAGAAAAGAGGAAAGAGATGTGAGGGGGGGGGGGGGGGGGGGGGAGAGAGAGAGGTGTTGGAGAGCGAGAGAACAGTGGGGCGGGGTTGGGTGGGTTGGTGGGTGGGGAGGGGGGCGGAGATCGAATGATAATGGGGAAAGAGGGTGGAGAGAGGATGTGAACGAATGTGTGCGGGGGAGGGGGCGGGTGGAGATAATACAGGTACGTAAGAACAAGTAAGTAAGTTGGTGTTTTACGCCCAGTCAACCGGTACGGTTATATCAGGGCGATACGTAAGAACAACCAGGCAACCAAGCAAAACAAAATACTAACTCGATGCAACACGGATTGGGGGTAAAAAAAAAAAAAGTACGAGAAAATACTGTACATCACCACAGAAGCTGCTGTCATACCGAAGCAAAACAGAATGTGAAATTCAAACACTACACGCGAAAGATAGGCTGCGTTGTTAACGTTATAGGCTATAATAGACGCAAAGCACGTGTTAGGAATGAATGAAACACCCTATTTAATGTAGGTTCCACAACAATAACAAATAAGACCGTCCATTTCTGACTGGACAGAAGACACCCTTGTTCACCTGTGGACAAAAGGCGATCTCACTTCAGCACTAGACGCGATGAAAACAACTTCAGAAATTGACACACAATGTCAGGAATAAGTGTCAAGAAACTGTAGAGAGGTCGAGGTTATTACTCTGCAGAAAACATTTAGATAATAGCCGTGCATTAATTATCACGGCGACATTCGGACAAGACACAAAGATAAGTTAATGCACGTTTTCCATCGTTATATAAGTAAGGTAACTACCTGTCTCATGATTGCCGCTCGATCGTGAAAGCAAATCGACGGAAATGAATCTGAAACAGCATGTGCCATTGAGTGGCATCCTTTTTTGAGGATGTACCTCTGGTGGAGTTTATGTGCCTTGTATTTACACGCATGCCAGGTGAGAGTTACCGTAGGCAACTTATGTCTTTGTTGGTGTACTTGTGTTACGTATTTTGAGCTCTAATTAACTCCCTTGTGTGTTGATTTGACCGGAAATGAGAACACTATTCGTTCCAGCCGAAAGAAAACTTTCCAGATTTCTTACCTTTTGTGCGTACATGTTAACACTTTTGTCCCCTAAACGCTGGCAATCATTTCTGTATGAATCTGTCGGCAAATTACGGTATTTTTGCCTTGAAAATCATCCTCCACAAATGTTCGCCAATTTGTAGAGAGGAATTTATATCTCCATACCAGCAGATAGAAATGATCAATACACTTCCGTATTTTACTAAAGCAAGTGGCAGATACTTACAGTCATTTACACGTAAAGCGCATGTTGACAGCCAACCCGGTTTTACGTTCCGTGCCCTGCGGCACTTAGACCTCAACCCCGAATCGCTTCAAACATTCCTTCCTTCTTATTCTTATGAGTATATATACATATGCTTACTGAGTTGTAAACGCGTGACGTCAATGTCCTTTTAATCAACCTAAGCTGTTGTATTTTATCAGTCATATTGTAACCGTCAACAATTATCTTTCAGTCAAGCAGGAAAGCATCGTTTTGCCCAAGTTATCGGTAACAAATAATCTTCCCATACATAAAGTCAGCAACGTCAAACAAATTATAGTTATTATAATATGCTGGCACTGAATCGTTCCAGTATAGTACAGGTGTCACCGAAGCAGCGAAGCAGTTGAAAAGTCTTGGCATTTAACCACTCAGTCGTATCTGCTCTACACCCATTAAAATTGCCCGAACAATGCTTCGATGGTCGGGTTATGTTTCTGATACGTCCACCCACACCTTCCTTGATACGCTAGTTCCTGGAAAAAAAATGACTTGTTTTAAAACAAGATCCAAACACATAAAAGGTTCAAAAGCACGCTATTTATAAGGACAAAAACACAATCTGTAAATTTTCGGGGTAATCCCGTTTTTAGTCATTTTGTAGCTTGACAAAAGGGATTACCCCGAATTGTCCTAATAAAGAACGTTCTTTTGAATCTTTTATGTGTCTGGAGCCAGTTCCTGAAGTTATCCACTTCATAACCGAATGATAATTGAATTCAGGTAATCAATTCACAGTCAAGAAGAGAATCCAAATAAAGTTGTAAGGGAATCGATGATCATCATCTGGAGACTCGTTCCGTAAGTTACACACTTCATAACTGAATGATAATTACGATAATGATAATTACGATAATCAATTCACAGCCAAGTTGAAGATCAAAATAAAGTTATAAGGGAATTTATGACCATCATCTGGAGACTGTGATGTCACACAAAGTCGGTGCAGAGCTCTTGAAAATCTTTCGGGACGTTCGCTCTGCTGAATTCCACCGGCGAACTTACATACAGTCACAAACACAGGTATGTTCGCTCAACCCATGTGCCCGCATTAACCAAATAGCAGAAGGGTTCATGGACAATAGCACCTCTTGTTTCTGTTCTAGGTTCTGTTAGGTGATCTTGTGACAATTCGTTCGCACAATGTCAAGGTTCATGTCTCTGTTGGTCTCCAGCTGGCTGACATCGACACAGTGTTTTAATTCTTTGTCCTGTGAATGCTTTCAAGCACTGGACATGAAAACAACATAGCTCAACAAAAACCAGATAAGTGATTTAGCTTTTCTAGCTTTTCATCTCATTTTTCATCGTTTTTCACCGTTTAATTGTTTAAGTGTCGTTTTATAGCTCGAAAAAGGGGATTACCCCGAAGATTTGCAGATTGTGCTTTTGTCTTGATAAATAGCGTTCTTTCGAACCTTTTATGTGCGTGGATCGCATGAAAAGACGAAAAAAATGACGCCACTCGCAATGATGTCTGACATTAAACCTCTGACGCTTGACATGAAATCAGAGCCCAACTATGCGTTAGTCTTCAGAGGATACTGGCACAATGGTTTCGCAGGAAGTTACTTTTGTTTTCTCAGTCATTAAGTCAGTGCCCACAGAATGTACACGTCCCTAAGTGCTTCTACGACAGTATCATCGCTTATTCTTGTTGTAGGTCCTGCCAAGTTGATGTTGACATAGCAGTCAGTTACGAAAGTCTATGCTGAGCAAAATATCTAAAACAAGGATGAATGCTAGCGTCTTAAAACAAGATCCAAACACATAAACGGTTAAAAGGAATGCAAATCTAATATTACAATACAAAACATGTGCAAATTTCGGGGTAATCCCCCTTTTCAAAGCCACAAAACAACAGTTAAACGGCGGTACATGAAAACGTACTTATCCGGTTGCGGTTGTGGTGTGTTGAATGCCTGCAGTGTTTGGAGGAATGATGACATATGACACTGGCCCGACTATTGGGTCTTTCCCGGGTACTCCGGTTTTCCCATTTATCCCCTGGGAAGTTTGCAGCTGAATGCTTTTTCTTCCTTTTTCCAAGAATCAACACAGAAGGGAGCTAATTAGCGCACGAAAGACGTCACAAGAACACAAGAACAAAGACGTAGGAAACTCAGGTCTTTGTTGTTATGTTTGTGTGACGTCTTCGAGCGCTAATTACCTCCCGTGTGTTGATTCTGCACGAGGGCTCCGGGGCCCATTCTGTTTCAGATCGTTCCTTTTCCAAGGTCGGACTTCTTTCTTTATCCATCCGTATTCCAAAGTTCAGTTTGCCCCCCTCCCCAACTCTCTCCTCTCCCCCCCCCCCCCCCCCCCCCAACTCTCTCTGTGTCTCTGAACCTAAACTACAATCCTTGTAAAATAAAGTTTTCGAGTTCGAGTTCTCTCTCTCTCTCTCTCTATCTCCTCTCTCTCTCTCTCTCTCTCTCTCTCTCTCTCTCTCTCTCTCGCAGTCATCGCTCTATGTTCTGTGTCATCGCATGTTGACGCCATCATATTCATTATATCACGCCTATTTTACTCAGGCGCTGTCATGCCAATATTCTTCTGAAACACTCCAGGCATTCAACACACCACAACCGGATAAGTACATTTTCATTTATCACCGTTTTACTGTTGTTTTTGTCGCATTAAAAACAGAAGGAAAAAATAGAACAGCTCTAGAGAAATGTACTCACCTATACGACGACAAATATATAACAATTAAAAACACGAACGCTTTTGGACCCATGGTCTTCGTCTGGTTATTAATTGTTCTTTATGTGTCGTCGTATAGGTGAGTACATTTCTCTAGAGCTGTTCTGTTTTGTCAACCTCACCAGCAGTTGTTCACTCATTCCTCAGAAGGAAAAAAAAAGAAAAGAAAAAAGGATTACCTCGAATATACGTACATGATTTGTACTGCTGTCATATCAAATTAGCGTTCCTTTAAACCTTTCATGTGCTTGGATCGTGTCTATGCGGAGCTCTCTGATGTTCATTAGCAGATCCGACTGACACACCATCACTTAATTCCCACGAACGCAATGCAGAGCCCCGCTGATCTCCAGGACGGTGGGCAGAGGCAATTAGTCCTCAACATAATTAATTCAACACGTGCGTTGATCTGAGAAGACAAGGTTTAATATAAACAATGGTTTAAAACGAAGTCAGTGCCAAGCGCTGTGTTGGTCACCAGGACCGTACTCCCAGTCAGTGTAATCCACAGCACAGCTTGTGTCAAGAACGGTGCTCATTCAGCACGTGCGTTCACACATGAAGACGATTTTCAAGCTAGTGTTTCATATACATGCAGTCAATGATACTCTCTCCGTTGGCGTCCAGGACGGGCTCACTGCCGACGTCTGAGACAGAGCCAGAGTCACGAAAAGCGTTCCTGACATGGTCGACACGCGCGTTCATCCGTGAAGACCATCTTGAGACAACTGTTTTTCACACGCGGTCATTGCCAGTCTCTTCAGAACGTATAAAGCCGTTGTTCACACGAGGTCAATGCCAGTCTCTTCAGAACGTATAAAGCCGTTGTTCACACGAGGTCAGTGCCAGTCTCTCCGTTAGTCTTCAGAACGTATAAAGCCGTTGTTCACACGAGGTCAAAGCCAGTCTCTTCAGAACGTATAAAGCCGTTGTTCACACGAGGTCAGTGCCAGTCTCTCCGTTAGTCTTCAGAACGTATAAAGCCGTTGTTCACAAGAGGACAATGCCAGTCTCTCCGTTAGTCTTCAGAACGTTGTCGCTGCCGGTTCCAGTGGATGCAGTCTTCATTCCGAGAAAATTAATTGTTGTAATATTTGTTTGAAGTCAATGCCGATCTTTCTGCTGGTTCCTTCTACACGTGCGTCCATCTGTGACGACGATCTTGAGACAATCGCTTTGCACAGAATTAAATGCCACATCTCCGGGTTAGTTTTCAGAAAGGAGACCCACTGGCTGCATGTCAATACCCACTGCGTCCACCCAGCCACAGCGCCACTGATCTTCACTTCGAAACAAATGACAATGTCATCACTTCACACGTAGTCAGTGTACAGCTCTCCGTGGGCCTTCAGGCCACACTCGCTGTTAATGACCACAATGTTCATCCAGTTACAATTTGCCACTGTCTTCGCCTTGAGACAAATGACAATTTCCGCTATCACGCGTAGGCAATGTCCAGCTGTCCGTTGGTCTTCAGAAATTGACATACAATGTCAATGTCCATAACGTATATCCAACCACAGTTCCACTGTCATCTTGAGACGAATGGCATCTCCAAGGCCTCCACACGTAGTCAATGTCCCTGGGTCTTCAGAAATTGACATACAATGTCAATTTCCGGAACGGTCAACCACCCACAACAGGCCACTGATCTCCACCATGAGACACGGGACGAAGTCCACGCTTTCACAATTAGTCAATGTCAAACTATCCGTGGGTCTTCAAAAATCGACATACAATGTCCATGTCCGGAACGGTCATCCACCCACAACAGGCCACTGCTCTCCACCTTGAGACATGCGACAATGTCCATGCTTTCACGTAGTCAATGTCCAACTATCCGTGGGTCTTCAAAAATCGGCATACAATGTCAATTTCCGCAACGGTCATCCACCCACAACAGGGGACTGGTCTCCACCATGAGACACGGGACAATGTCCACAGCGTTCATCCACCCACAGCAGGCCACTGTTCTCCACCTTGAGACACACGACAATGTCCACGCTTTCACACGTAGTCAGTGCCCAGTTCTCCGTGGGTCTTCAGACCTCCGACAACAGTCCACTGCTCTCCACCATGAGACACGGGACAATGTCCACAGCGTTCATCCGCCCACAGCAGGCCGCTGTTCTCCACCTTGAGACACACGACAATGTCCACGCTTTCACACGTAGTCAGTGCCCAGTTCTCCGTGGGTCTTCAGACCTCCGACAACAGTCCACTGCTCTCCACCATGAGACACGGGACAATGTCCACAGCGTTCATCCACCCACAGCAGGCCACTGTTCTCCACCTTGAGACACACGACAATGTCCACGCTTTCACACGTAGTCAGTGCCCAGTTCTCCGTGGGTCTTCAGACTTCCGACAACAGTCCACTGCTCTCCACCTTGAGACACGGGACAATGTCCACAGCGTTCATCCGCCCACAGCAGGCCACTGTTCCCCACCTTGAGACACGGGGCAACGTCCACGCTTTCACACGTAGTCAATGCCCAGATCTCCGTGGGTCTTCAGACACCGCTCGCTGTCG
>JABMCL010000145.1:522500-527500 GCA_018857735.1 Alviniconcha marisindica
CAGACAGCCAGCCAGACGCACAGAAATAAAAGCTGTGCACATGATTATGTATTAATATTACCGATGATGGAAACGAGAACTTTCCATGTTGATCAGACATATACATGATGAACAGCGGACCATTCAAATAACCAAAGCATATAAAAGAAGAAGAACAGAGAGAGAGAGAGAGAGAGAGAGAGAGAGAGAGAGAGAGAAGAGAGAGAGAGAGAGAGAGAGAGAGAGAGAGAGAGAGAGAGAGGCAGGCAGGCAGGCAGGCAGACAGACAGACAGAGACACAGCTTTTTCATGAGGTATTCAAACAATAATATTCACGCAAAAGAACATTTAATACATTTTGTATGGTTCCGCATCCGAAAATTGAGCATTTGGAATTCTTTTCAGTGTTATGAACGAAACCTCCGAGCGACCACGAGCCAATTATTTTCGCACTCATACTGTGCAGCTTTACATAGCTGGTCATTCAAGTGCCTTCTTTTCAGTCATTAGTGTCGAGCAGTCGTCATGCATTTCTTTTACGACAGGCCATTGTGGGCCTTTAAAAAATCAATACAGTAGTTCCGCAGGTCATCGAGTGTACCTGGTACGGTAAAATTGAAGGGAGAGGGGGTTTGTGTGTGTGTGTGTGGGGGGGGGGGGGGGGGAGGAGAGAGATATCCTAGAAATTGGTAAGACCATCCAGGAATGTAATGGTTTTGGAGTGGACGTAAGATTCAAGTTAAAAACTCAGCCTTCCGTAAATGTCCAGTGATCTGTACCGACACAGACACAGACAGACACACACAGACAGAGATACACACAGAAACAGACACAGGCATAGACACACACACACACACACACACACACACACACACACACACACACACACAAACACACACACACACACACGCACACACACACACACACACACACACACACACACACACACACACACACACACACACACACACACACACACAGATACACACAGAAACAGACACAGACATACCCCCCTCCCCACACACACACACACAGATACACACAGATACACACAGAAACAGACACAGACACAGACACACACACACACCCATCCGCCCACCCACCCACCCACACACACACCCACACACACACCCACACACACGCACGCACACTTACACACACACGCACTCACACAAACGCACGCACGCACGCGCACACACGTACGCACGCACACACGCACACACACGCACGCACGCACGCACGCACACACACAGCAGGCACACCTCACGCACGCACAGACAGACACACACACACACGCGCACAAACACACACACACACACACACACACACACACACACACACACACACACACACACACACACACACACACACACACACACACACACACACACACACACACACACACACACACACACACACACACACACACACACACCACACCACACACACGCACACACAAACAAACAACAACAACAAAACCTACAAAGAACGCACAAACAGACAACAACAACAACAAAAACTAGCTTCATCCGTTGGGAGTCCAACTGGGAATTTTTTCTAAATCGGTTACCCCGTGGGCATGCACCCATACACAAATCACAGTAATATGATCACACACAGATAGATGCATTTCTGTCAGTGTGAGTGTAGAGGAGCAGTAAGTGCATGCACAGTCATTATCCTCTATTAATTGGCAGCATGTCTCCTCTGGCTTCCTGCCCTACGGTGCATCAAGGAGACATCATTTGTTACTTTCCGGTCTCCTCTCAAGGCGCACTTCTTTCCTTTGCATCTCGTGATTTGCCCCCCCCCCCCCCCCACTTGTCTCCCCCCCACCCCCCCCCCGCGCGCGCGTGTGTGTGTGTGTGTGTGTGTGTGTGTGTGTGTGTGTGTGTGTGTGTGTGTGTGTGTGTGTGTGTGTGTGTGTGTGTGTATGTGGTTGTGCGTGTGTGCGTATCTCATTACGCACACGTGTGAGCGTGTTTTGTTGTGCATTGTGTATGCGCGCACGCGCGTGTGTGCGTGTGTGTGTGTGTACGTGTGTGTGTGTGTGTGTGTGTGTGTGTGTGTGTGTGTGTGTGTGTGTGTGTGTGTGTGTGTGTGTGTGTGTGTGTGTGTGTGCGTGTGTGTGTGTGTGTGTGTGTGTGATTCGGAGAGGGGGGCAGGTTTAAGCAATGCGTCTATGTGTCATTTAACATATTCATACAGACACAGACATTGCACAACTCGTGCATTGCAACAAACTAAGGAGCAAACGAACAAAAGCAGTTATTTACTGAAATATCCCAGGAGTCCACAAGCTTTCAAACAAAATGCAAGCTTCGCACACACCGCCCCCTACCGCCCAACACATCCCCATCAATCACCTCTCCAACCCCTACCAGACACCTCTCCAACCCCCACCCCACCCACCGGTACCCACCGAAACACCCACTGCCCTACCTGACACCTCTCCAACCCCTACCCCACCCCACCCACCGGTACCCACCGAAACACCCACTGCCCTACCTGACACCTCTCCAACCCCTACCCCACCCCACCCACCGGACCCACCGAAACACCCACTGCCCTACCAGACACCTCTCCAACCCCTACCCTACCCCACCCACCGGCACCCACCGAAACACCCACTGCCCACTGACTCGCCTACCCAGAAGATACCAAAGCACCGCACTGCCATGACACATTGCCGCTCCCCAACAACTCCGACATGCCCTACCAGACACCTCTCCAACCCCTACCCTACCCCCACCCACCAGCACCCACCGAAACACCCACTGACCTGAGTGTACGAGAAGATGACAAAGAGCGACGTGATGACGACGATGGCGCCCTTCTGCGTGCACAGCACGTTTTTCTTGAAGGGTCGGTAGACGACGAGGAGGCGCTCCATGGCCATGGCGACGACGAGCCAGGAGGACACGAGGCAGCCGACGGTCTCGGTGAAGAGGAAGACCTTGCAGGCGGGCGTGCCGAAGTGCAGGAAGACCCCGGGAAGACTGAGGAAGGTCAGCAGCTCGTCCACGTGGTGCATCTCGCGGGTGATCAGCACGATGGAGTCGAAGACAGCCAGAGCGCTGCATGGCCGAAGGAATGCACAGGGAAACTGATCGATTTGGGTCGACAAACTGAGAAGTCTCTGTCTGTCTGTCTGTCTGTCTGTCTCTGTCTGTCCTCTCTGTCTCTGTCTCTGTCTCTCTCTCTCTCTCATCTCACACCACACACCACACACACACACACACACACCACACACACAACACACACACCACACACACATGCATACGCACACAACACGCGCGCGCACACACACAACATACACACACACACACACACACACACACACACACACACACACACACACAACACACACCACAGCACCTAACACAGCAGCGTTCACACTCACACACACAACACACACATACAACACACACACACACACACACACACACACACACACACACACACACACACACACACACACACACGAACGAAACGAAAGCGGAGGAGGGAGGGGGATATAACGGGGGTGGGGGTGGGGGTGGAGTAACAGGGCTTCGGTGACAGACGTCACACACCACACACATAACACGGGAGACAACGCCAGGAACTCTGACGTGAAAATTAAAATTTGGGAAATAAAACGATACGAAACAGACAACATCTGAGCTCAGAACTCTATTACTCAATAGAAAGCCCTTGGGAGCAGTACGAAAGTCACACAATCATGTGTATGTAATAACAATGATGTGAACATAATAACAATGATGTGAACGTAATAACAATGATGTGATCATAAGGGCAATGATATGGATATCATGACAATGATTGGACGTAATACATGATGTGACCATAATGACAATGATATGACATAATGACAATGATGTGATGGCATCGGACATAATGACAATGATGTGGACATAATGACAATGATGTGACCATAATGACAATGATATGGACATAATGACAATGATGTGGACATAATGGCATGACGTGGATATAATAACAATGACGTGGACGTAATAACAATGATGTGGACGCCAATTACCATGATGCATTTTTGACGGCAGTAAGCCGTTGGATCCGTGCGTCTCTTGACACAATTACTGATTATGTTGAAACAATTAGTATGTATGGATATTTAGTAATGATGCTGAGATAACTGCTAATTACGCCGCTAAGCAGTAGGACCCATACTTTACAATAGCGTAGCATCACTGACGACGCCCGCGCAAAGAACAGCCCATGAACGCGACGGTCGGATTCGCTTACTCGTAGCGCTCATCGAAGGAGCCTCGACTGGAATTAAGCCTTCACTAACGTGCCCAGCTGCTGCAGCCGACGTTTGAAGGATTCAAGTGCAACTCGGCGGAAAAAGGCGCCCTCTGGGTCGTCTCGCATTTTCGAGTGATTGCCTTTAAAACTGAGTTCGATCCTTTCAAAATTTGCCCTACACTATCCGAGACTATTCCTTAGTGATGAACCGTTCACAGGCCCGCACATGCGCACCAGGGCCACGCTGTCCAGTGTACAGTCAGCGCCAGACACCCTCTTTCCCCAATCTCAAGTGGCCTGTGTACGAGCGTACGTAGCACGTACGCCGCCTTGCCACGACTGGCAATTCGATAATTAACCATTTTCACTTTTGACTCTAGTAAGCCACTGGAAACAGTAAGTAACTTCAACACACAAAGGAGTTAATTGGCGCTCGAAAAACGTAACACAAGTCGCCTGCAGTAATTCTCACCTAGCATGCGTGTAAATACAAGGCACATAAACTCCACCAGAGTACATCCCCAAAATGTACCTCTGGTGGAGTTTATGTACCTTGTATTTACAGAAGATGTACCTCTGGTGGAGTTTACGTACCTTGCAGTTACAGAAGATGTACTTCTGGTGGAGTTTATGCACCTTGTATTTACAGAAGATGTACCTCTGGTGGAGTTTATGTACCTTGTAGTTACATGCATGCCATGTGAGAGTTACGGTAGGCGACTCGGGTCTTTGTTGTACTTGTATTAGGC
>JABMCL010000145.1:547500-587500 GCA_018857735.1 Alviniconcha marisindica
GTGTGTGTGTGTGTGTGGGCTGACATGTGTGTGTGTGTGTGTGTGTGTGTGTGTGTGTGTGTGTGTGTGTGTGTGTTGTGTGTGTGTGTGTGTGTGTGTGTGTGTGTGTGTGTGTGTGTGTGTGTGTGTGTGTGTGTGTGTATGTGTGTGTGTGTGTGTTGTGTGTGTGTGTGTGTGTGTGTGTGTGTGTGTGTGTGTGTGGTGGTGCTCTGTGTGTGTGTGTGTGTGTGAGTGTGTGTGTGTGTGTGTGTGTGTGTGTGTGTGTGTGTGTGTGTGTGTGTGTGTGTGTGTGTGTGTGTGTGTGTGTGTTTAGTTCATGCATGAGTGCATTCCTGACGTTAAGGAGTGGATGATCCACAACACACTAAAACCAAACCATGACAAGACGAAAGCACTGATTAAATCTGCACCCAGGATAACATTGGCTGTAATCGTACAGGGGTAGAGGCGAAACTGCTAAAAACATGATTATTAAGGCCTACAGCAAAACAGAGAGTTCCATCGCCACTTCCCGAATCGGTCTGTTACACTCGTGTAAACTATTGCATGGATCTCACCGCAGATCGAAACGTCTGTGAGAGTTTGGCCTCAGACGAACCCAACCACACCGCCCAGAACAGACAGTATACACTCTCACAAAGGCATCCAATCAACGTTGGCGACTAAATTAAACCAAGGGAGGCACCTGTCCTAACTGGCTTAACTACCGCAAGGAACGTGGCCCGCATTTCCCATGGGTAAACGGGTTCCAATATGGGATAATGAAGTCTGCAAGAGAGACGATCTTGGTCGGGAAACACGGGTGAAACGTGGACGAACTTTCCCGACCGACCCCAAGCCAGGGCCTCTGTATAGTTGTTAGAGACCTTGCGGCCAAGCTAGATTTTTGTGTGTATCTGTCGAGTGGCCCGATCACAGACGTGGCGTACGTGCTTTTCAAGGTGAGTAGTCGTCTGTTCTACTGAGCGCCACACTCTTCAGCCGATGCCCTGGCAATCTCAATGTTCCCCATAGTCACCAGCCTCGAGAACGTCTTGGTGACAGGGACTCAATAAAGGTGTCCACCGACATGGAGATTGACATTTCGATGCGGTACGTACGTACCCACTGTGAAGTAGAGATTGACATTTCGATGCGGTACGTACCCACTGTGAAGTAGAGACTGACATTTCGATGCGGTACGTACCCACTGTGAAGTAGAGACTGACATTTCGATGCGGTACGTACCCACTGGGAAGTAGAGACTGACATTTCGATGCGGTACGTACCCACTGGGAAGTAGAGACTGACATTTCGATGCGGTACGTACCCACTGGGAAGTAGAGACTGACATTTCGATGCGGTACGTGACCCACTGGGAAGTAGAGACTGACATTTCGATGCGGTACGTACCCACTGGGAAGTAGAGACTGACATTTCGATGCGGTACGGACCCACTGGGAAGTAGAGACTGACATTTCGATGCGGTACGTACCCACTGGGAAGTAGAGACTGACATTTCGATGCGTACGTACCCACTGGAAGTAGAGACTGACATTTCGATGCGGTACGTACGTACCCACTGGGAAGTAGAGACTAACATTTCGATGCGGTACGTACCCACTGGGAAGTATAGACTAACATTTCGATGCGGTACGTACATACCCACTGGGAAGTATAGACTGACATTTCGATGCGGTACGTACCCACTGGGAAGTATAGACTGACATTTCGATGCGGTACGTACGTACCCACTGGGAAGTATAGACTGACATTTCGATGCGGTACGTACGTACCCACTGGGAAGTATAGACTGACATTTCGATGCGGTACGTACGTACCCACTGGGAAGTAGAGACTGACATTTCGATGCGGTACGTACGTACCCACTGGGAAGTAGAGACTGACATTTCGATGCGGTACGTACGTACCCACTGGGAAGTATAGACTGACATTTCGATGCGGTACGTACGTACCCACTGGGAAGTAGAGACTGACATTTCGATGCGGTACGTACCCACTGGGAAGTAGAGACTGACATTTCGATGCGGTACGTACGTACCCACTGGGAAGTAGAGACTGACATTTCGATGCGGTACGTACGTACCCACTGGGAAGTAGAGACTGACATTTCGATGCGGTACGTACCCACTGGGAAGTAGAGACTGACATTTCGATGCGGTACGTACCCACTGGGAAGTAGAGACTGACATTTCGATGCGGTACGTACCCACTGGGAAGTAGAGACTGACATTTCGATGCGGTACGGACCCACTGGGAAGTAGAGACTGACATTTCGATGCGGTACGTACCCACTGGGAAGTAGAGACTGACATTTCGATGCGGTACGGACCCACTGGGAAGTAGAGACTGACATTTCGATGCGGTACGTACCCACTGGGAAGTAGAGACTGACATTTCGATGCGGTACGGACCCACTGGGAAGTAGAGACTGACATTTCGATGCGGTACGTACCCACTGGGAAGTAGAGACTGACATTTCGATGCGGTACGGACCCACTGGGAAGTAGAGACTGACATTTCGATGCGGTACGTACGTACCCACTGGGAAGTAGAGACTGACATTTCGATGCGGTACGTACCCACTGGGAAGTAGAGACTGACATTTCGATGCGGTACGTACGTACCCACTGGGAAGTAGAGACTGACATTTCGATGCGGTACGTACCCACTGGGAAGTAGAGACTAACATTTCGATGCGGTACGTACTACCCACTGGGAAGTAGAGACTGACATTTCGATGCGGTACGTACGTACCCACTGGGAAGTAGAGACTGACATTTCGATGCGGTACGTACGTACCCACTGGGAAGTAGAGACTGACATTTCGATGCGGTACGGTACCCACTGGGAAGTAGAGACTGACATTTCGATGCGGTACGTACGTACCCACTGGGAAGTAGAGACTGACATTTCGATGCGGTACGTACCCACTGGGAAGTAGAGACTGACATTTCGATGCGGTCGTACGTACCCACTGGGAAGTAAGACTGACATTTCGATGCGGTACGTACCCACTGGGAAGTAGAGACTGACATTTCGATGCGGTACGTACCCACTGGGAAGTAGAGACTGACATTTCGATGCTGTACGTACCCACTGTGAAGTAGAGACTGACATTTCGATGCGGTACGTACCCACTGGGAAGTAGAGACTGACATTTCGATGCGGTACGTATCCCACTGTGAAATAGAGACTGACATTTCGATGCTGTACGTACCCACTGTGAAGTAGAGACTGACATTCCGATGCGGTACGTACCCACTGGGAAGTAGAGACTGACATTTCGATGCGTAGTACGTACCCACTGGGAAGTAGAGACTGACATTTCGATGCGGTACGTACTACCCACTGGGAAGTAGAGACTGACATTTCGATGCGGTACGTACGTACCCACTGGGAAGTAGAGACTGACATTTCGATGCGGTACGTACGTACCCACTGGGAAGTAGAGACTGACATTTCGATGCGGTACCAGAGTGAAGTAGAGGAAACTGGGCAAGACGGCCTTCTCTTTTCGGTCTGATAATTATTACGACTGTGAAAAGACTTTAAAAATGAAAGAAAGAAGACGAAGAAAGAAGTCGCCTTCTCGAAGAAATGTTCATGCAACAGGAAGCAGTTTAAAAAAAAAAAAATCATTAATTTGATTTAACATGCTAAATATTTGAGCATTTTAATTAAAACAAATTAATTTAAGTAGCCTTCTCGAAGAAATTTTCATGCAACAAGGAGCAGAGATTTAAAAAAAAATCCATTAATTTGTTTTATCATTCTAGCATGTTAGCATTTTAAAACAAATTTGTTCTTGGTCTCTGTAGTTAATGTTCCCACGTTTAAAAACAAAAAAAATCTGTAATTTTGGTTTCGTGAGTAAAGAGTGGCCGGACTTAGCTCCACACACCTAGGTCAAGAGTCCTAACCCACATGTGTTGCACGCACCGCCGCGTCGCGTGCTCACGTCGAACAAGGCACAAGATCAAGGAGGCCACGGGTACCGTTAGGCTAGTTGTGACGCTTGAGCTACTCAATGGAGCATTCTAAAGAATCAACAAACAAGCAGTTGCTTAGCGCTGGAAAGATGTCACACAAACACATCTGGGCGGGGGGCTGGGGGGGGGGTGGGGGGGGGGGGTAGAGGGGAGGACGCCGTGCAGTATTAAAGAGATACTCACAAGAATACAAATGAAAGATGATGAGGACGATCAAGATAACAACGACAACAACAATAAAAAAATATAAAAAAAATACCTGTGAGGACGAGAGGCGAGAGAAGAAGTGGAGAGCGAAGAGAAGGCTGACAATGAACACAAGAAAGAAGAAAGGAGGAAGGGGGAAGTAAGAGTAGGGAGGAGGGGAAGTCGGTGGGGAAAAGGAGAAGAAAAGAAAAAGGGGGGGGGGGAGGGGAAGGGGGGGAAAAAAAAAAAAAAGGAAAAAAAAAAAAGGGGGGGGGGGGGGGGAAGAAAAAGAAAAAAGGGTGGAGAAAAAAAAGAAAAAAAAAAAAAAAAAAAGGGGGAAAAAAAAAAAAAAAAGCTAAGAAGAAAGGGTAATATCTGTCACTTCAAAACATGGCCATCCATACTCTCCAGCCCAGACACACCCAGGGCGATGCGAAGATGACACCTCAGCACCGGCTAGTCGTACATTCTCTGAACTTCCGCCGTTCATCCAAGGCCGCCGTGATCTCATGCACTTTCGTTGAGTACTGACATTTCAAACAGGCACGCATGCGCGTGGGCTTTTTTGTTGTTGTTGTCGTGTGTTTTTTCTTTCTCTCCGAAACTTACTTCCGCTTCAGTGTCGCTTCGCCTCCTCTTTTGACATAGCACGTGCTGCTTGAAAACAATGACAAAAACAAGAACAAAACATTGTTTTTGTTGTTTTCAAGTAGTGCGTGTGAGCGTGTGTGTGGTGTGTGTAGTGTGAGTGTGTGTGTGTGTGTGTGTGTGTGTGTGTGTGTGTGTGTGTGTGTGTGTGTGTGTGTGAGTGTGTGTGTGTGTGTGTGTGGTGTGTGTGTGTGTGTGTGTGTGTGTGTGTGTATGTGTGTGCGTGCGTGCGTACGTGCGTGTGTGTGCGTGCGTGCGTGCGTGCGTGCGTGCGTGTGTGTATGAGAGAGAGAGAGAGAGAGAGAGAGAGAGAGAGAGAGAGAGAGAGAGACAGACAGACAGACAGACAGACAGACAGACAGACAGACAGACAGACAGACAGACAGACAGAGAGACAGAGAGAGAGAAAGTAAGTTGGTATTTTACGCCCAGTCAACCGGTATGGTTATATCAGGGCGAAGAGAGAGAGAGAGAGAGAGAGAGAAGAGAGAGAGAGAGAGAGAGAGAGAGAGAGAGAGAGAGAGAGAGAGACGCGCGCACACACAAGTGCATTATTTACTTGATATCTGCAATTAGTCGCTGGTAACCTTTCGTTTTATTCTTCACACTTCGGTCCTCACACATCAGGAACAACCTCCTCCAGACATCAGGCCGGTCAGTGTATACGGCATTCAAAACGTTGCCCTTTCACAAATTGTCAGCATTTTCTTGCAATGGAAAATGCTGGTTCCTCTCTCTCTCTCTCTCTCTCTCTCTCTCTCTCTCTCTCTCTCTCTCTCTCAATCTCTCTCAAATCTCTGTTTCATCGTGAGGTATTTTATTAGAATGAGCATGTGGAGTTCCATCCCTCCGCCCCTTTCTCTCTCTCTCTCTCTCTTTCTCGTGCCGAAGTGACCCTGTGCTATTGACAGGATGTTAAAATCGAATTACCCTTTTTAAAATCAACCGGCTCCTGTTTTCCCCTATTTCACATCACCTTTCTGGCCCCCAAACCTCTCTCTCTCTCTTTCTCTTTTTCTCCTCCTCACTCCTCTCCCTCACCCTTGCTCTCCCCCCTCTTCCCTGTCCCCTTTCTCACTAACTCTCCTCCCTTGGCTCCTCTCCATCTCTTTCTCCCCGCCCCTCGCTCCACTCCATCTCTCTTTCTACCCGCCCCTCGCTCCTCTCCACCTCTCTTTCTCCCAGCCCCTCGCTCCTCTCCATCTCTTTCTCCCCGCCCCTCGCTCCCCCCCCATCTCTCTTTCTCCCGCCCCGCTCCCCCCCTCTCTCCTCCCCCCCTCCTCCTATCTTTTCTCCCCGCCCCTCGCTCCCCATCTCTCTTTCTCCCGCCCCTCGCTCCCCTATTCTCTCTCTTTCTCCCCGCCCCCTCGCTCTCTCCTATCTCTCTTTCTCCCCGCCCCTCCTCCCTAATTCTCTCTTTCTCCCGCCCCGCTCTTCCCTAATTATTCTTCTCCCCGCCCCTCGCTCCCCTAATCTTTCTCTCCCCGCCCCGCTCTTCCTAATATTTCTTTCTCCCCGCCCCTCGCTTCCTATTCGCTCTTTCTCTCCGCCCCCTCTCTTCGGGAATTCTCTATTTCTCCCGCCGCCTCGCTCCCTAATTCTCTCTTTTTACCCGCCCCCTCTCTTCCCTAATTCTCTCTTTTTCCCCGCCCCTCGCTCCCCTAATTCTCTCTCTTTCTCCCGCCCCTCGCTTCCTAATTCTCTCTTTCTTCCCGCCCCTCGCTCCCCTAATTCTCTCCGGCCTCTCTTCCTTCTCTCTTCTCTCCGCCCCCTCTCTTCCCTAATTCTCTATTTCTCCCCGCCCCTCGCTCCCCTAATTCTCCTTTTTTCTACCCGCGCCCCTCTTCCCAACTTCTTTCTCCCCGCCACTCGCTCCCCTAATCTCTCTTCCCCCTCTCTTCCCATTCTCTAGTTCTCCCCGCCCCTCGCCTCCCCTAATTCTCCCCCCCTCCCCTCCTCCCCTGCCGCCCCCCTTCCCCCCCCTCCCCGTTCCCCTCCTTCTCTCCCCCTTCCCTCTCCTCTTCTCTCCTTCTCTCTCTCCTTCTCTCTCTTCCTTTCCTTCCGCCCGTTCCTCTGCCCAACCCCCTCCCCTCCACACACATCCCATCGCCCAGTTCCTCTCCTTCTCTCTCTTTCCCCTCCCCACACTCTCCTATCATCTTCTCTCTTTCCTTCCAACGTCGCTCCTCTCTTTCTCTCTCTCTCCCAACCCTCACTCCTCTCCGCCCTGTCCTCTCCTTTCTTCTCTCTCTCTCTCTCTCCTCTCTCTCTCTCCTCTCCTCTCCCCTCCCCTCTCCTCCTCCCCTCCCTTCTCTCTTGCACTCTTTCCTCCAGCCCCCTCCCCCCCCCCACCCCACCCGCCCAATCCTCCGTTTTCCTCTCTGTCCTCACCTCTCCTCCTCACCTCTTCATCACGCACCCCCCCCCCCCTCTCTCTAACTCCGCAAAGACAGCACCGTGTGTAGTCTTTAAGTGACAGCCCTGAGCTCCGTCACTGCCCGTCCCTAATAAGCCGTACGGTTTGTGGACGTTAAGCACCATGTTTACTTACTTACTTACCGTCACTACCAGTCAGCCATTAGACCTACGTGCCGTCTATTGCAGAAAGAAGCCCCGGAGTCAGGTGTTGCGAGACAAGAGGACAGCGGAGGAAAGATCAGCACCAACGAAGCACCAACAGCGCAACAAACCCGTTATGACCAACATCAAGGCCATAAACGGGCAAGCGGATTTCGGGAAAAATTATGTTAATTAAATCTTTGCCAACTCCTGATAAAGGTGGTCACAATAATAACGATAGATTATTTGTAACCGAGTGTATTGTATGCATGTTTCGAGCCATGACCCTTTAACCTTTTCTTTCTTGTCCTTTTCCTTTTTGATTGGGTGGGAATTTTATGGCCCCAATTATCTAAGGTGTTAAAACCTGTGCGCTGGGCCGGCAGCGTCAGGGTTCCAGGCGCGGTCAAAAGATCAAGAGATCTTCGAGTTAGCCCAGAAGAGCTAGATCATGAGTAGGGATGTGGAGCTGGGCTGAGAAAGTTGGACTTCCTTTGCTTTGAGTTGTCCAAGTTGTTCGTCAACAGCAGAGCAACGGAAATTGTCTTTATGACTCGATCTGCCCAAGCACAGCAGTTGAAACAGCAATTGCGCGGTGCACAAGTCGCTGGGCAATGGCGAGGGGACACCGCCTTAACTCTTCCATTGTTCTGGCGGCGGTTCACGTTCTTTTTCGGGCGGTTTCCACGGTCGAACCTTCACTTTTTCGTCTCCTTCCCACTCTGTCCCCGTCCCTAATAAGCCATCTCGCTTACGTGGACGTAAAGCAACAAAGAAGAAGCGGTAGCGTCCCTTTCCCCCCAGTGTCCCTGCAGAGGCAGGTCGTTTGTTTGTTGTTGCGGCCGGTGTTCATCTTAGGGGAGAGCCTGTAAGTAGTTATTTTTCTGTGGCTTGTTATTCTATTGTTTCTTATTGATGTAAATAATCTATGTTTATAATGTTACCATGTTCACAACGTGCCTTGATTTTGGTTCTTGAACACGTGGGTAATTTCGGCGTCACTGAGATTGCCGCCTGGTTGCAGCCGCCATGGCGTCAGTGTACATTGTGACCGGTGTTTCCAAAATGTATGCAGCTAACCTTCGTTAGCTGATATGTAGCTAGTATATTATGCTGCCATTGTTGGATGTTCAGTTGGAGTGATGCTTTGCCGATGTAAACGGTTATCCCTCAGTTGGGTATGGTTCCTTTGTGTGACCGTGCAGATCTCTGTGCGGCGTAACTTATTTGTTTAGTTTCCTACCGATCTATTTTTCTACATGAAATCGGGGGTATATTATGGCTAACACTTTGAAGATGTTGACTTCATAGTTGTCGAATGTTCATTTTACTCGAATGTTCATTTTAATGGTTGAATATGGTTTAGTGATTGTATAAACTGTGAGTGACATGTTATTTCTGTTTTGATCCGGCTTTTGTATGGCCGAGTCTTGGGCGCGCAGACTTTCGAGTGAAAGTCTGCGCGCCCAAGACTCGGCCATACAAAAGCCTAGGTTGCTTAGATTGTAAATTCTTTTCGGGTCTTTGTGCGTGTACCCGAACAGGCCGGCGATGCGCGTTAGTATGGCAACTAGGTCTTTGTCTCTGTTCACTAACCGATCAACAGCTTAGATTCTTGATGCGCTACCCGCGTCAGTAAGACGCTTGACGTTGTTCACCGATATGCTCTGCTAGTCAGTAACAGTGATGATGATGATGAAGTGATGCTTACTGTCCTCAGATGTCGGCTGACATATTAGGGACAAGCTGTGACCAATGCCGAAGCATGGTTCAATATAGCTTTACGTCCACGGAAACCAGAAGGCTCGTTAGGACGGACAGCCCAGGACGGCCACCTCGACTCTCACACAGCTCCTGAACTATCGTAACAGTGATGATGATGAAGTGATGCTTAATGTCCTCAGATGTCAGTTGGGGGGGGGGGGGGGGGGGATGGGGAGCGAAGAAAGTTGGTCCACTTGCGGACAATTTGGATCGGGATATGAGGTCGCGGAACAAAGGGGGAAAGAGGGGTGAGTGGAGAGATGAGATGTATCCACCTGCGGATCAATACTGGGGTCAGGGTGCTGGGTCGTCTTGGATGTACTGGGGGATTCACTTGTAGAACTGGGCAGCACGCTAGGGGTCCGGTTTTAAAAAGATCGTCGTCCACTATTTACAGTTAAAAACTGGGCTGCAGATGAAAAACCTTGCAAGGTTATGTCGGCGGGCTGCACCAACATGTAATATATACAATCGGCACACACAGTATTTACAGTTAAAAACGTCCAGTAACAGTAACATGCTGTAGCCCTTTTGTACACGCGTTGAGTAACGAGGCTGGAACCGGTCTGTTTATGACTGACTTCCTCCCGCTCACGGCGTGGTCCCAAGTGCCACCCGTGTCACTGTCCTTCTCGTTGTGTGCTCAAGTAGAACAGTGCTGTAACAGTTATCTCACTCTTCCTGTTTAGTTAAGAATGAGCTTGGTAATCCGTATTTTTCACTGTTACTTTATTGTATACTATTATATACGGGGAGTTCATCGGTTAATTGACTGGTCATCTCTTGTATACTCACCGCGACACTGTGAGATATGGGTTTTAAGTGCAAGTCATGCACACAATTTATGTGCTTTATTATTAATCATTTTTTCACAGTTACCATCATGTATTATAGTAACCTACAGGTAAACTACTATATATAATTGCTGCTGTTTAGGCTTTACATTTGTTTTCATGTTCTAAATGTTTTGTTTGCTTGTGTCTTTTCCAACACAGACATTGTTTCCTGGTTGGTTGGTGTACAAATAAAAGTTGTTATATAGTAACCGCTGACTTGTGACTCTTCATCCATGCTTCCAACCTGCTTCCCTTACTCCCCACCCCGCTCCCCTACAATTTATGGTGCCCCATCTCGTAAGAGTCCAGAGCGCTTACGAAGACAAGGATACGCTCATTTTATCACACTGACACACACACAACCAGACGCACGCGCGCACCCCCCCCCCCCCCCCCCCACATACACCCAAACACACGCACGCGCACACACACACACACACACACACACACACACTCTCTCTCCAAATACATGCATAACTGGTGATAAACAATCATAGTTCAGGAGCTGTGTGAAAGTCGAGGTGGCCGTCCTGGGCTCCCGCCCCTAGTAAGCCTACGGTTTCTGTGGACGTAAAGCAACACTCAACCAACCTGATAGACAAGACAAGAACAGAGATAGTTCACAACACACCGACATGTCTCAAAATAGCCAGGCACGTGCTACGAGTGGGGGTGTGTGCCAGTGGCTGTGTTGACATGACAGGAAAATCCAGGTCAGCTTCCGTTCGCATTGAAACAACGCTCGGCCCGACCAACTGCTTCCGTTTTACATATGCAGACGCGCGCGCGCGCGAACACATTCACACATACGAGAGCGCAAACACCAGTATGTTAGCTGTTGAATTATGAAAATATGTCATTTGAACAAATACTTTTGTTGCAGCTGCTAGTTATTAGTTGGATTTCAACGAATTTGCGGTTTTCTGGAAATAAACTAGATAAAAATGGTCAAAAACAAAAACAAAAAAACCCAAAACAGCACCCTGCACCCCCCCTAAAAAAAAAGAAGAAGAAGAAAAAAAGAAGAAAGAAACGTAAAAGAAATTAAAAAAGAAAGAAAACAACAACAACAGAACAACAAGAAAACAAACGCCCCCACCCCCACCACCCCAAACACACACACCAAAAAACAAAAACAAGTAAACAACGTATGTGTGCATGCTGTGTTGGCTTGGCTCAAAGCCTGTACACGAAAGACCGAGGGTTTTGACTGGCTGAAGACTTGAACTCAGTTCACAGTAAGGACGAGTCCACGTGCGAGACCGAGCTCTGTACTTCCTTTCCCGCCTATCACTTCAGCGAAGACGCATGTTCGTGTAACACCGCTTGCTCTCTCAGCTGCTACCTGCATTAAGTACTGCTTTCATCTAGATCTTGATTCCACACGTCGTATGGCTTAACTTTAGGCACAGATCCAACGGGAGATGCGTCTGATTTTACAGCAAGAAAACGAAGTCTTGTCCACACCAGCTCAGCTGTGGCGAAGCCATCTCTTTGATATCAACACGCAGTCACGATGAAGGGCTCTCGGATTTTAATGTACGTCCCATCAACCGCATAGACCCCTGGAACTTGTTGAAGAAAACGAAGTTAATCCTTGAAGTCGAAACAAGAAGAAGAAGACACAAAGAAGCTAGTTAGATAGCTCCTGAAGTCGGAAGAAAAAGAAGCAGACGACAAGAAGATAGTTCCTGCAGTAGAAAGACGTAGCTGCGAGAAGCAGACACAGGAAAAGATGGCGCCGACACGTATCAGCGGCGGTTTCCGGTTGTTGCGCTGGCTGCCTATCCTGTTGAGTCTTTATGCCTTCTCTGACATCATGATGGCAGCTCCGAACGTCGTTGATACTTCGTCCCCGTCCAGGTGATCCCTTTCGTCATGCAACCTTCCCCTGTAGGGGATCAGTCGGTGAGCACGCTTTTTTTCTTTCTTTCTACTTGTCCATACTTGTTCCTTTTCGGTCTCAACCCTTCCGCCGCCCCCCTCCCCCTCCCCTCCCCAACCACCAGCAACATCGCCATCTACAGGCCAGACCTTTTTTCGTCTTCTTGTTACTCATACTTCTAAATTGATTTGTAATTAGTTTAAAAAAAAAAAAAAAAAAACTCGAACAGAACTAGGCCTAGAGCGTTCGTGCAGAATCAACACACAAGGGAGTTACGAGTTTGAGGATGTACCGATGGTGGAGTTTATGTATCAACACACCAAACCATTGTTTTCCCTTCTCTTTCCGTTACTCGTACTTCTAAACTGATTTGTAATTTGCATAGTTATAGCTACGCTCAAAAATCTGAAACAGATCGAGGCCGTCTAGAGCGCTCGTGCAGAATCAACACTTAAGGGAGTTTAAGAGTTTGAGGATGTACGTCTGGTGGAGTTTATGTACCTTGTATTCACACGCATGCCGGGTGAGAATTACCGTAGGCGACACCGGTCTTTGACGTTGTACTTGTGTTATGTATTTTGAGTGCTGATTAACATCCTTGTGTGTTGATTTTATACCTATTCTCGTTTTACTCTCTCCCTCTCTCCGTGTGTCTCTCTCTCTCTCTCTCCTCTCTCTCTCTCTCTCTCTCTCTCTTCTCTCGCTCTGTCTCTGTCCGTCTCTATCTAACCCCTTTCTCGGTTAGACCAATGACCAGTGAAATAACAGACGGCATTCAATTCCGGTCATTGGCCGTGAAGGAAGCAGGTGTTTGTGGCGTGCCAGGCTGAACTACAGCAGACCTCTAAGTAAGTAAACATCATGCTTAACGTCCACAGAAACCATAAGGCTTATTAGGGACGGGGAGAATGGGGGGAAGGGGGTATGGAGGTGGGGGAAGAGGGAGAGTATATACCTATCGCTACACTGTCACCACCAGAATGACCTGCATTAAGATGGGCAGCGATGAGGGCCATTTTAATGTTTCATTAATTGTGAGGGACAAAGTCACAAGACAGTGTCCACAAACCACAATTTTTGACAGGAGAAAGGAGAGCCGAAGCGGTATCGAACCGAGGTCCTTCCGCTTACGAGCCTAACGCCTTACCGCTACGCTAGGCCAAACCGGCTCACAAGCAGACCTCTGATGATGTGGGGCTTCATGTCCTCGGATGTCGGGTTGACATATTAGGGACAGAGCAGACCTCTCGTGATAAAACTGTATTTATACCCACGCACCGATCTGCTTGGAAAAGAAGACAGTAATTCACGATTTTTTTTTAATTTTTTTTACAGCGTGAATAAATCGTGATTCATGGAATATCGGACAGAGAACGGAGGCTGTATATGGACTGTTGTAAGCAACACGGCATCCATGCTATGTATGCTTTCCTCCGTACACACCGCACGATTTTCGATAACAAATTAATTAGCATGCTGTTAGGCTGTCAGCCTGCAATGAGAATTCAACCATCAATCAATCTCGGTTATAACCATTACAGAGTCTCTCTCTCTCTCTGCAGGTGTGTGTGTGGCGTGCGTGCGTGTGTGTGTGTGTGTGGCGTGCGTACATTGGTGCGTGCGTGCGTGTGTGTGTGTGTGTGTGTGTGTGTGTGTGACCAGTGCCGCTGCATATACCTCGTAAAAAACGTTCAAGCCACAATAATTTCCTTGCCTCCATAGAGTCATACTTAAGTCCTCCAGTGTACCGATAAATTTTGCCGGGTTACTGGCCCATAATATGAAGTTACACACCTCTGTACCTGGCGGCCAGTTGAACAAGTAACCAGAAGAATGGCACGTATATTACGAGGCCAATCCCCAGCCAGCAGCAACAGGGACCATAAATCAGTCATGAGCGGGGTTAATATGAATGCAGTTAAAGGCGGAGCGTAGGTGTAGTCTCCAGTCGTGAGCCAGTCTGGCCTAGCGGTAAGGCTGGTAAGCAGAGGGACCTCGGTTCGAATCTGCTTCGGCTCTCCTTTCTCTTCAGAAGTTGTGGTCTGTTGACACTGTCTTGTGACTTTGTCCCTCACAATAATGAAACATTAAAATGGCTTTTATCGCTACCCACCTTCATGCAGGAGTCATTGTAGTGGTGACAGTGTAGCGATAGGTATAATCTCCCTCTCCCCCCACCTCGATACCCCCCACCCCTCCATACCCCCTGCCCCCATTCTGCCCGTCCCTAATAAGCCTTATGGTTTCTGTGGACGTTAAGCACCATCTTTACTTTGTGGTTTCTGTGGACGTTAAGCACCATCTTTACTTTGTGGTTTCTGTGGACGTTAAGCACCATCTTTACTTTGTGGTTTCTGTAGACGTTAAGCACCATGTTCCACTTTGTGGTTTCCCTGGAAGCACCATCTTTACTTTGTGGTTTCGGTGAACGTTAAGCGCCATGCTTACTTTGTGATTTTTGTGGACGTTAAGCACCATGTTTACTTTGTGGTTTCTGTGGACGTTAAGTACCATCTTTACTTTGTGTTTTTTTGGACGTTAAACACCATCTTTACTTTGTGGTTTTTGTGGACGTTAAACACCATCTTTACTTTGTGGTTTCTGTGGACGTTAAGTACCATCTTTACTTTGTGGTTTCTGTGGACGTTAAGTACCATCTTTACTTTGTGGTTTCTGTGGACGTTAAGTACCATCTTTACTTTGTGGTTTCTGTGGACGTTAAGTACCATCTTTACTTTGTGGTTTCTGTGGACGTTAAGCACCATCTTTACTTTGTGGTTTCTGTGGACGTTAAGTACCATCTTTACTCTGTGGTTTCTGTGGACGTTAAGTACCATCTTTACTCTGTGGTTTCTGTGGACGTTAAGTACCATCTTTACTTTGTGGTTTCTGTGGACGTTAAGCACCATCTTTACTTTGTGGTTTCTGTGGACGTTAAGTACCATCTTTACTCTGTGGTTTCTGTGGACGTTAAGTACCATCTTTACTTTGTGGTTTCTGTGGACGTTAAGCACCATAATTATTTACTTTGTGGTTTCTGTGGACGTTAAGTACCATCTTTACTTTGTGATTTTTGTGGACGTTAAGCACCATGTTTACCTGTGGTTTTTGTGGACGTTAAGCACCATGTTTACTTTGTGGTTTCTGTGGACGTTAAGCACCATGTTTACTTTGTGGTTTCTGTGGACGTTAAGTACCATCTTTACTTTGTGGTTTTTGTGGACGTTAAACACCATCTTTACTTTGTGGTTTCTGTGGTCGTTAAGTACCATCTTTACTTTGTGGTTTCTGTGGACGTTAAGTACCATCTTTACTTTGTGGTTTCTGTGGACGTTAAGTACCATCTTTACTTTGTGGTTTCTGTGGACGTTAAGCACCATCTTTACTTTGTGGTTTCTGTGGACGTTAAGTACCATCTTACTCTGTGGTTTCTGTGGACGTTAAGTACCATCTTTACTGTGTGGTTTCTGTGGACGTTAAGCACCATAATTATTTACTTTGTGGTTTCTGTGGACGTTAAGTACCATCTTTACTTTGTGGTTTCTGTGGACGTTAAGTACCATCTTTACTTTGTGGTTTCTGTGGACGTTAAGTACCATCTTTACTTTGTGGTTTCTGTGGACGTTAAGCACCATCTTTACTTTGTGGTTTCTGTGGACGTTAAGCACCATCTTTACTTTGTGGTTTCTGTGGACGTTAAGCACCATCTTTACTTTGTGGTTTCTGTGGACGTTAAGCACCATCTTTACTTTGTGGTTTCTGTGGACGTTAAGTACCATCTTTACTTTGTGGTTTCTGTGGACGTTAAGCACCATCTTTACTTTGTGGTTTCTGTGGACGTTAAGCACCATCTTTACTTTGTGGTTTCTGTGGACGTTAAGCACCATCTTTACTCTGTGGTTTCTGTGGACGTTAAGCACCATCTTTACTTGTGGTTTCTGTGGACGTTAAGTCACCATATTTTACTTTGTGGTTTCTGTGGACGTTAAGTACCATCTTTACTTTGTGGTTTCTGTGGACGTTAAGTACCATCTTTACTTTGTGGTTTCTGTGGACGTTAAGTACCATCTTTACTTTGTGGTTTCTGTGGACGTTAAGCACCATAATTTTACTTTGTGGTTTCTGTGGAGTTAAGCACCATCTTTACTTTGTGGTTTCTGTGGACGTTAAGCACCATATTTACTTTGTGGTTTCTGTGGACGTTAAGCACATCATTATACTTTGTGGTTTCTGTGGACGTTAAGTACCATCTTTACTTTGTGGTTGCTGTGGACGTTAAGCACCATAATTTACTTTGTGGTTTCTGTGGACGTTAAGCACCATCTTTACTTTGTGGTTTCTGTGGACGTTAAGCACCATCTTTACTTACTAGTCTCCAGTCGACTAAGCCCCATTTTGCATCCTTTGTGACAACGGGTCTGCTGGACGGTGGGTAAGGTACGATGCCTACGGTTCGTGGGGCGCTCGAGCACCATCTTTACGCCTTTGGTGGTTTATGTGGACCTTAAGTGACTCACCCCCAAGTGGTTTCTGTGGACGTTAAGTACCATCTTTACTTTGTGGTTTCTGTGGACGTTAAGCACCATAATTATTTACTTTGTGGTTTCTGTGGATGCTAAGCACCATCTTTACTTTGTGGTTTCTGTGGACGTTAAGCACCATAATTATTTACTTTGTGGTTTCTGTGGACGTTAAGCACTATAATTATTTACTTTGTGGTTTCTGTGGACGTTAAGCACCATCTTTACTTTGTGGTTGCTGTGGACGTTAAGCACTATAATTATTTACTTTGTGGTTTCTGTGGACGTTAAGCACCTTCTTTACTTTGTGATTTCTGTGGACGTTAAGCACCATCTTTACTTACTAGTCTCCAGTCAAAGCCACATGAAGCTCATTTTGCAATCCCTGGTTGTGACAACCTGAGGTCATGCAGTCGCGACTGGATCCGCGGGCTGCACACCGCGTGACGAATTAAGCCACACGGTATCGCCTGGCGCTCGATCGACTGACCGGATGTTTACGCCAGGTCATTCAAAGACCGTCGGATAGATAGATATAGAATGGCGACCTGTATAGTGACGGATTCACGCTCCGAGAGCAAGGATAATCTGTTTTTTCCTGCTCCGGTAAAAAGTAAACATGGTGCTTACCGGCCACAGAAACCATAAGGCTTATTAGGGACGGGCTGCTGATGTCGCAGTGAGTTTCAAATTTACGTGACAGTCAAACGAAAGAGCAGAGCTCTTTCGAATCGAAGAGTCGGTCATTTTCCTTGGACCTTCTTTCAGTCGCTCGCCCTCATAATTATAACCGCACTGGTTGACGGGGCGTAAAACACTAACTTTACTTACATACTCTTTCAGCCGAACTTTCTGCAAGTCTGCGCTGATCAGTCTGCGCCACGTGCGTTCCACTCGCGATTCCCTCGCCGAAAGTAGAATATGAAAAATGTTGCAACGTGCTTTCGACATGTTTTTCGGCCCCGTGGGCGAACAATATGAGGACATAATATGCCACACGCTGCGATTTCAGCCTCACGGCAGAATCGCATCATGGATAGCATCGTGTGGCGCAGACTTTCCGGTCGGTTTTGGTTCTTCCCACCCGCTCGGAGTGAATCACTCGCGAAGACCTGTCAGTGTCTGCCTCCTCATTCTGGGCGCGCCAATAAGTAGGATCGATAGCGTGCACATTAAAGACCTGATGGCGAACGTCTCACTGGTGAGTATATACAGCAGCACAGTAGGCCTACAGAGCAGACGTCCGTCTTTAGGGGAGAGTTAGGGAACAGCTAGCAACACGTTAACGATCAGATGTGCACCTTTTTCATAAGAGGGAATCGCAGTAAAGTTCACGTGTCAATTTTTTTTTCTGTAAGAAGGAATAACACGTTCAACAAAGTTCAGATATTCACCTTCCTATAATAGAGAATAACACATTCAACAAAGATCAGATGTTCACCTTTCTATAATAGAGAATAACACGTTCAACAAATATCAGATGCCTAACTTAAAAGGAAATACAGCATTGTGTTAAAGATGCCCACCTTACTAAAAAAACAACAAAACAAAACAAAACAAAAACAAACTACAATAACAACAATGAACAAAAAAACTAAAAATCCAACACGTTAAATAGTAGGGCCCATATGTATGAATGGCAAATAGTGCCATTATATGAACTTTACTATACCTTGAAAAGCACAACAAAATGGTGCTGTATTACATTATACAGTACAAAAATCATCTCAGTTGTATTAGAAAACGTACGTGTGCGGGTGTGTGCGCTCATGCGTGAATGTGTTTGTGCATGCGTGTTCGTGCGTGCATACGTGTGTGTGTACAAACCGTAATGTGAACGCACGCACGCATACACAAACACGCACACGCATATATAATAAGTAGTATTCCATTTCATGACATATACAAAAAAAGTACGCCACAACCGAGCTCAGCGGGACATTTCAATATTGACAGCGCTCGGTTTGAACTCGGATCTTTTTTGAGGCTAATGATCGAGAGTCCGAAGTTGCACCGGAAGTTGCATTTCTTTTTCGGTTTTGAATGAGCTGACTGAGTTTTCTTCGTGTTTCTTGGCCATTCAAACGATGGGGCTCTGTTTTGAAGCTGTCTTGCAACATGCGATAAAAAAACAAATTCACCTTTAATGATAAAGTGTACAGTTGAGTCCGCTTCAAGCGAATTCTATCTTATAGGTGTCTCTGTGTGTGCGTGCGTGCGTGCATGTGTGCGAGTGTGTGTAAAGGTGCGTGTGTGTGTGCGTGTGTGTTTGCGCTCTCCATTTTAATAATAATAATAAAATAATCATGCGTTGTTTTTCGGCGGACGGGCATAAAATCGTATAGAACGTGTGTGTGTTGTGTGTGTTGCGTGTGTGTTATGTGTTTGGGGATGTCGGGGGGGGGGGGGGGGGGGGGGGGTACGGGTGCGTGTGTGTGTGTGTTGTGTTGTGTGCGCGCGCTTTCCATTTCAATGATTAAAAATTAAAAAACTAAAACATGCGTTGTGTGTGTGTGTGTGTGCGCGCTCTCCATTTCAATATTAATAAAACATGCGTTGTTTTATGGGCGTGCGTACGTGTGTGTGTGTTGGGGGGGGGGGGGGGCGTTTGTTGTTGCGTGTCCGTCGTCGTCTTCGTGCGTGCGGTCGTCGTCGTTTTCGTGTCTGTGTGGCAATTAAAATTGCTTAGCGTCGTTGTTGCGTTGTTGTCTTCTCACGTGCGTGCATGTTTGGGTGGGTGGTTTGTCGGTCGTTGTTTTGTGTTTATGCGTGCATGCATGCATGCGCGTAAATGCCCATGCTAACTGAATTATGCAATAGAAACAGCAAGAGTAGCAGGAAAGAACAGAAGAGGCACAAACGAGGATTGCAGAAGAAGGTAAGTGGCAACAAAGGGGCCAGAGCAAGACGTTGGGGGGAGGGGGGGGGGGGGGGGGGGGGGGGGGTGGGGGGGGGGCAGAGGGGGGGGGGGGGGGGGGGGGGGGGGGTGGGGGGGTGGGGGTGGGGGGGGGTTGGGGGGGGGGGGGGGTTGGGGTGGGGGGTTTGGGGGGGGGGTGTGAATGGGGGTGGGGGGGGGGGGGGGTGGGGGGGTTGGGGGGGGTGGGGGGGGGGGGGGGGGGGGGGGGGGGGGAAGGGGCCGGTGAGGGGTGGGGGGGGGGGGGAAGAGGGGTCAAGGGGGGGGGGGGGGGGGGTGGGGGGTGGGGGGGGGTATGGGCCGGTAGAGGGGTCAAAGGGCCGGTATAGGGATCGGGGGGGGGGAGGGGGGGGGGGGGCCCGGTAGGGGGGTTTAAGGGGGGGGGGGGGGTTTTAGGGGGGGTAAAGGGGCGGGAAGGGGGGTTGGGGGGGAGGGGGGTCAAGGGAGGGGGGGAGGGGCCGGTAGGGGGGGGTCAAGGGCCCCGGTATAGGGATCAGGGGGGGGGGGGGGGCCGGTAAAAGGGGTAAGGGGGGGGGGGATCAGGAAAAAGGGGGTTTGGGCGGAGAGGGGTCAGGGGGGGGGGGGGTGAGGGGGTGGGGGGGGGGGGTTTGGGGGGGGGGTAAAGGGGGGGGGGGGGGGGGGGTAGGGGGCCGGGAGGGGTCGGGGGGCCGGGGGGCAGGGGGGAAGGGGGGGGTTTTGGGCCGGAGGGGAAGGGGGAGGGGAGTCCGTGATCTATAGGCAGGTAGAGGGGGGGGTGGGAAGGGGCCGGGGGGAAGGGGGGGGGGGGGATGGGCCGGGGGGTTTGGGGGGGGGGAGTCAGGCTATGGGCGGTAGAGGGGGGTGGGGGGAGGGGCCCGGGGGGTGGGGGGGGGGGAGGGGGGGGGGGGGGGGGGGGAGGGGGGGGGGGGGGGGGAATGGGCCGGTAGAGGGGTCAAGGGGGCAGGGGGGATGGGCCGGCGCTTGTAGTGGTGTACAAGCGCGTGGGGCTATGTCGCCCTCTACCCCCTCCCCTCACCACCAAGCCCTTCTGAGCTTATAGACCGTAATCTTTCTTCCATGCAGCGCTTACCTTGTTTTGCAGCCTCTGTAGCTTTGATCTACGTTGATGGTTGAAGTGTCCACAGAAACCGTAGGTTTATTAGGAGGGACAGGAGCCCAGGACGTCCACCTCGACTTTCGCACAGCTCCTGATTTGATCTACCGGCACTGTGGAACGTATTCACCGAACCAGCCGATTGTGCATGTGATCATCAAGTGAGGTTTAGGTAAAAGTTTATTTCGCATTGAATGCGAGGGTAATCGCGTTCAGATACCCGCAGACACACACAGACAAGCCCGCAAGCTTGCTCCGACACGCCAAACCAAACCACACCCACACGTCCACCCACATAATTTATCTAGACACACACATCGTCTACGTCCACACAAAATTCTCTCTCTCTCTCTCCCCCCCTCCAGAAAAGCATACGATATGTTATATGGACTACAAGAAAGAAATAGCTAAGCAAAAATTTGGGTTTACCACGTTAAACGCCTGTTGTGTGTCAACGGATTTGGGTATGAATGGATATATGGAGAAGTTGGTGACGAAAGACGGTTTTTGCATATATTTAAAGATTGCTTCTATAGCGAACGCTTCGATCTTTATCATTGTTTTAAGAGCACACTTCAGTGTGAAAGATATCTAGGGTGTATGCAAAGCAGAATATATAAAACTGCCCTTGCGCGATTTAGGTTTGGTGTGTCAAGGATAAATTGTCACCGACTGCGCTTTTTTGCTGCTTTCGACCCACGTAATTGCCCTTTTTGTACTACATCGACCGAAGATGAGTGCCATATGTTGTTTCAATGCCCAGCATACACAGACTTGAGAAAAATTTCTTTTGAAACAACAGCACGAACTGGCTCACAGAAGGAGCAATATGTACAAATCCTTTGTTCAGCCAATGTGAACACTCTTAAAATTCATATTTTTTTTCGATCAAGCGCAGAGAAAGCTTGATCACTGCATGAGATGACAGCGTGGTGTGTGTGTAGAAAGTTACGTGGTGTGTGTTGTGTGTGTGTGTGCGAGTGCGTGCGTGTCGTGTATGTGTTGTGTGTGTGAGTATTTTATGCATGGAGTGTGTGCGGGTTTAGAGTGAGATTTGTACTACTTTGTAACAATGGCCTTACAAATAACATTTTTATCTCTCTCTCTCTGTCTGTGTCTCTCTCTCTACCCCCCAAAAAAAACACACACACCACACACACACACACACACACACACACACACACATCCCACTTACGCGCGCATTTGTACGTGTTGACAGTGTGCTCGGAGGGTGGGGGGATAGAGAGAGAGACAGAGACAGGGAGGGAGGGAGGGAGAGTGAGCGAGAGAGAGAGAGGTGTGGGGGTGGGCTTAAATGGGTCAGGACAAAGTATATAAAACAGAAAAAAAAGGGGTGGGCGTGGGGGGAGAGGCAAATACTAGGAATATCTAGGAGATCTGCACTCGTGCACGAATAGCATCAATTTGAACAATTGAGGCCGACTTCAGGCAAAAGGGGAAATGATGGACTGTCATAAAGGGCTGTTTGAGCGGACAGAACTGCAGGCGCAACATGAAACCTGCACATAACCCTGCTATCTCGCAAAATAGCTTCCCCTTGACACGGAGATCAACGAAGAAAAATACTCCCCTCCCCCAAAACCCTGCCCCCCCCCCCCCCCCCCCCCCACTCTCCCCTTTTTTGTTTTGGTTGTTGCTGTTGTTGTTGTTGTTGTTTTTTTTTTTTTTTTGGGGGGGGGGGGGGGGGTAGGAAAATGCTTACCACATGAATGGGTATTATTAGCCCATGCATAATTAAGGTTGGGTGGGAGGGGGAGGGAAGGCAAGACAATGGAGAAGAAGAAAAAAGACGCAAGACAGCATTCGTGACCCAGCAAAATAGAGATGTGCAATTAACCATTGCGATAAAAATTATCATATGCAAATAAAAAAAATCGATAAAATCCAAAAGACATCAAATAGAATAAACATAGTAACTTAACCGTTCAGGCACAGTGAAAAGTTTAATACAGCCCCCCTCCCCCTCTCTTTCTGGCGCGCGCGCGCACGCACACACGCATGCGCACGCACACACGCGCGCACGCACGCCCACACACACACGCACGCACACACATAAATACATACACGCGCGCGCTCGCACACGCACACACACATGTCTATGTGTGTGTGTGCGCGCGCGCATGTGTGTGTGTTTGTAGAGGGGATTATTATAAAGCAAAATAATTAGAAACTTGAGACTTACTACGAAACCGTTTAAATTGAAAATGTTACATTCTTTATACATAGGTAAAGAAAACGCTCTCTCTCTCTCTCTCTCTCTCTCTCTCTCTCTCTCTCTCTCTCTCTCTCTTATAGACATGCTAGTTATATGTGTGTGGTCGGGGTGGGGTATCCCTTATCCTTTCGATCAGCTTTGACAGACTATAAACTAAAGTTAGCGAGTGTGTGTGTGTGTGGGGGGGGGGTATCCCTTATCCCTTATTCTCTCGATCCGCCTTTAACAGACGATAATTAAAATGTTTCTCTGAGGGAAGTAGCAAAATATGTTTGCAGTTTGGACCTGACAGTAGAGATACCGGAACAACAGTGTAGGGTTACTTTTTCTTGCGGAGATCAAAGCAAACGCTGAAACAATCACGGGATACAATTTCCAGATTGAACAATTTAGTTTATAATTTCAAGCTGACAGACAGACAGACAGAGGGAGGGAGGCAGCGAGAGAGAGGGAGGGAGGGAGGGGGGAGAGAGAGAGAGGAGGAGAGAGAGAGAGAGAGAGAGAGAGAGAGATTATAATTTCAAGCTGCTTGTTGCCATCCTAGAACTACGCTAGTCAAATTATTAAATTGTCGAACACTGATAGACTGGAACATGTTGTTTTAACTTTGGAGTGGATGGACAAATAGGCAGTGATGCTTTGTCGTGTATGCACACATGAGCACACCAGATGAATCACTTCCTCTGCACAGTAAACAATCAACACTTCGTGGACATAGGTCGGTCGCCCCATAGTACAACAACAGGACACAAGCACAACGGACACATATCAAACACAGAGAGAGAGAGAGAGAGAGAGAGGGGCGGAGACAGAGACAGACATAGACAGAGAGTTAAAAAAAAAGATTTAAAGAAAAGGTTCAACAAGCCAACAATGTTAATCCTGCTTACAATTCTGTGCAATGAAGACGATTACAAATTACGACGATGACGATGATAGTAACAAGCAATGAAAAGCAATGAAAGGACCTTCCAATGTCCTAAACGTCTTCGCCCTGATATAACCGTGAAGGTTGGCTGGGTGTACAAAACACACCAAGTTACTTACTTCCTAAACGTCAACGCACTGGCTGATAATCCAAGTACGTAGTCGGCCGAAGGGAGTCTCTGGGATGTGGGGGGGGGGGGGGGGGGGGTATAGGGGTGATTTACATCCCTTTACGTCTGGAATGAGTTCCCGTTTTACCATTTCCATGACCATGCAACTTGTTTTCTCATCACGTAAAGATGATTACTAGGGATTGAGGGGGTGGGGTGGGGGGGATGTATACATATATATTTTTCATGAAACCTTTAGGAAACCATAGGACAGAAAGTTCGTTTGGCCCTGCGAGGCATGGTTTCTTCTTCTTTCCTTTTCTTCTCAGTCCCTTTGCTTCTATACCACCTCGCCCCCCCCCCCCCCCCCCCCCCCCCCCCCCCCCCCCCCCCCCCCGCACACCCACACACACCGCAACAACCACACACACATCGCCCACAGGGGTAGACCTAAGGAATATATCTCGATGAATATTGAAGCAAGACGGGGAAATCAAATGTCATGCAATTCACTTACCATTTTCAAAACACAGCTCCACGAAGGGTTCAAAAGTAGAAAGTATAGTTGTTCTTTGCTTGTTGCTGATTTTTAGTGTGTGTGTTGTGTGTGTGTTTGTGGTGGTGTGTGTGTGTGTGTGTGTGTGTGTGTGTGTGTGTGTGTGTGCAAGTATAATTTTCCATGTTATTATGATTTGATTTATTCTCCTTTGCATTGTTCATAATGACTATTGTTTCGCATTGATTATTCTTCACGTTCGTATCAGTGTTACACGTTTGTAATCGTTTCAACAACAGTTGCCTTAATCTTTATCCTTGTGTAATAACGTTCGGTCAGTCACTCAGTCAGTCAACAACAAAAGAAAATATAAACGGGAAAAAACCCGACAACAACTTACCAGCGGCACAGAAGAAGGATGCTGAGACGATATGACCCACAGCGGAACGATGTTTGGCCGAAATCCAGGGCTTAGCCGTGATGATATCAGTGAAGGTACGAACGAACCTGTTGACAGCGAAATGAGAAACATCAGCGGAGGGACTGTTTCGGATCCTTTCTTTCCTATGTCCTCCATATCTTCTTCTTCGGCAGTTGAGACTATTATTGGCGAGAGCAGCCACAAGCATCATTTTTGTCGCGGCAAAACACGTCTGTTGTCGCGACAAAATTATGCTTGCCGCGACAAAAGTTTTGTCGCCACAAAATTGTGTGGCAGTTCTCGCCAATGGTATGAGACTGTGTGTCGATACATAACAGCTATCTTGATCACGACTGAGGGTGGGCACAGTTTCTACTTGTAACTCAGATGAATTCTTCACTCAAGACGCAGCTTTATTCTTCTTCCTTTTTATTGAAAGTCTTTTCGCTTAGGTAATATTACTCCTGAGATAACCGTAATGATTGTCTGGGCGTAAAACACCAAATTACTTACTTACTTAGTAGGCGATATTGCACTGATCTTACAATTATCAAGACAAGGAACCAGCTACTAAGAGCAGTACGTGTGTTTCACACCACTTCGGTAGATATTCAAAAGACGCTCTATAAAGATCTAGTCATTCATGCACAATCACTCGCGAACGCAGTCTACTTGAGAGCGGAGAATAGCGCTGTATAACCGATCAACAACAGCAACATCTTGGGCGCAAAAGGCAGAAGTTTGGTCGCAAACATTACTCACACTTGCAATGCGTTGAGATCAAGTTTGAACTCACGGCAATTCACATATTTTTCACGTGCTGCACGAACGTGTCTTATTGCTGCGTGCAGGCACTGGCATGCATAGCCTTGCTTGAGTGAGTTTAGGGGTGTTAAAATTGTACTGAGTTGTTTCACGCTGCACTGTTTCCACGGGCGCATCGCTGAGAAAACCGGACAAGGACATTCAAGGCAGTCCTTTATTCGGTGTCATGGGTCAGGAACCTTGTGAATAGCCAATCAAACACCGTCAAGCTTTCAAAGGTACGTTTTTAGCCCAACCAACAACGCTTGTACATAGTTTCTGACCAAAAAATTACTCTCTGTTTCTGTCTCTGTCTCTCAAACCAACAACGCATGCACACAGTTTTTGACTTAAAAATTACTCTCTGTCTCGGTCTCTCTCTCTCTGTCTCGGTCTCTCTCTCTGTCTCTCTCTCAAACCAACAATGCATGCACACAGTTTCGGACTTAAAAATTACTCTCTCTGTCTCGGTCTCTCTGTCTCTCTCTCTCCCAAACCAACAACGCATGCACACAGTTTCGGACTTAAAAATTCTCTCTCTGTCTCTCTGTGCCTCTCTGTCCCTGGCTTTCTCTTTCTCTGTCTCTGTCTCTCTCTCTGCAATTTAAAGTTGATGTATTGCGTTTTCCTATGTCCTCCAGAGGAACTTACATGAGGTCACCTTGAGTAATCGATTGTGACTGAAACGCCAACGATGCAGTTATTGTTTCTCACTAATCCCTGCTCCCTTTCTCACTTTTCACGATCCAATTTACAGCTGATATATTGCTCGTAAATAGGCTGCCCATAATTCAACAACTAATCCACCTCTTCCCCCCTCTACCCCCCCGCCCCCCTCCCCCATCCTGTGTCCCCTCTACCAACCCCATCCCCCCACTCTCTCTCTCTCTCGCTCACTCTCGCGTTGTGTGTGTGTGTGTGTGTTGTGTGTGGTGTGTGTGCGTTCGTGCGTGCGCGCGTTTGTGTGTATGCTTGCGTACATGCGTGCATGTCCGCGCGCTTACATGTGTTAAAGAAACATACAGAAAGACGATGCGACTAGAGAGACCCTTCTGAACTGATGCACGTATCCTTTTATTAACTTGCACACAGACACACATACTCTGCGGGTGGATGTGTGTGTATGTGTGTGTGCGTGTGTGTGAGTGTGTGTGTGCGTGTGAGGTGTGTGTGTGTGTGTGTGTGTGTGTGTGTGTGAGAGAGAGAGAGAGAGAGAGAGAGGAGAGAGAGAGAGAGAGAGAGAAGCACAAGAACAATAAAAACAACAACAAATAAAAATAAAAACGACTGACAATAAAAGAAATCCCTTGATATAGGCAATTCTTGCAACGTGCAAATTATATGCTAGATATAATGCTACCCAATTTATGAATTTGACGAAGCTTTATGAAATGGGTAATTTTACGAAATGGGCAGATCATATTTGCATCATTCTTTAGTCCCCCCCCCCCCCCCCCCCCCCCCCCCCCCCCCCCCCCCCCCCCTCCCCCCCCCCTCCCTAAACCCGCCCGTTCTCGAACAAATGTTGGTAAAGGCTTTATACTACATTACACTCGCCTTAACTAGACCGAACTGATTGATTGCCCCCTGCTATTTAACGCCCAGTCAACCAGAAAGTTGGTATTAGGTCGAAAAACAGTTCACCATAAATCGTAAGTAAAACAAGACCGATCCACTGTTTGTTTCAGGCACCATGCGCCAGTGGAGAGGATGGGGAGCTGGAATAGCTCAGCGGGTACAGCGTACTGACTGAAAGACCAGGCGCAGTGTTGACGCGGGTTCGAGTCCTCGGGGCGGCAAGGAATTTTTCTCCCAGAGTCAACTTCCTGTGTAGACTCTCTCTTACTGTGTCCGTACAGCCCTCGTGTGCTATCGCATGCATAACATCTGTGCGCACGTTAAAAGTCCTAAACACTACTGCACATAATAATAATAATAATAATAATAATAATAATAATAATAATAATAATAATGAATACTTAGAGCGCCTAACCCGCACAAGCCCTAAGCGCTTACGCGTTCTTTACAAATACATAGTGTCAAAATTCAGCGCATACAACATGAGTGCACACATGCACGCACACACACACACACGCACACACACAACACACACACACACACACACACACACACACACACACACACACACACACACGAGACTCGCACACGCACGCACACACACACACAGACTCACGCACGCACACACACAGACTCGCACACACACACACACACACACACACACACACACGCACACACACAGAATCGCACACGCACGCTGACAGGAATGGGTATAGCGTTTCCAGACCATTGTTTGGACACACGAAAATACTGCACATAACACTGATAGCAATGACCATATGGCGCTGCTATTGCGGCTGCTATGCCTTACCGAGGTACAACCCGAGTGCGCCACGACGGACAATGAAGTACTAAAAAAATAAAATGGGTTGAGGTTGAGGAAAAAATGAATGATGCGTTCATTTCCGGCTGTATCTTTCTTTCATTTTTCTTGCTTTCCATCACTGTGTCTGTCAGGTGTTTATCATACACACTGAACTTCATAAGGAAGCCCTTCGAAGCGGAGTTATGTGTTAGCGTGATTAAGCATCTGTACGTCTGCCCGAAGAAAATGCCAGTAACAATCAGGAGTGAGAACACTGCGGCATTGGACAAAACTCGCGGAATTATAAAAAAAATTAAAATTAGAAGAGGAAGAAGAAGAAGAAGAAGAAAGAGTATGATTGGCGCTTTGAAACTGTGCCAGGTCCTGTTTTTAGTCCAACCGTCCTTTCTTAAATTATTTTCCCTCCTCTTCGGCGGGGCTGATCATAAAAGTCGATGCTATCGTCGTCTTTATCATTGACATCCTTCTCGTCTGGCCCTCATCTGGCCTCTCGTGTCATCAGTGACATCGACATGACCACTCATCAAACTGATGGTACACCTGGCAAGAGAGGAAGGGAGGGAGGGAGTGAGAGAGAGAGAGAGAGGGAGGCAGTCAGACAGAGAGTGAGAGAGAGAGAGGCAGACAGAGAGTGAGAAAGAGAGAGAGAGAGAGGCAGACAGAGAGTGAGAGAGAGGGAGGCAGACAGACAGAGAGTGAGAGAGAGAGAGGCAGACAGACAGAGAGTGAAAGAGAGAGAGAGAGAAGAGGAGGGAGGATCGAGAAAGAGTGGAGGAGAGAGAGAGAAATGAAGAGGGAGGGGGGTTAAAGAGAAAGTGGGAGGGGTGGAAATGGAGGGGGGGGGGGGGGGGGAGGAGGGGAGAGAGAGACAGACAGACCATTCAGCCCCATATCACCCTCTTACCCTCCTCAGTCCACCCACACCCTCACCCCCTCGCCCCACACACCTCTACCCCTCCCACTTCCCATTCTACTCCCAGTCTGACTGATATTAGAGCGACTATACACAATTTCATGAGATAGCCACAAGAATTGGGAGTTCCAATTGAAAGTGTCTCATCACATTGCTGTGTTTCAGAATGTAGGCGACACGAGAAGTCGGTAAAGCTCTGATGCTGTCCTATTTGATGAGAAAGATTAATATCATTTCTACAGGCGAAACACCCGGCGGTTCCAAAATAGTCACGGCTCCTGGCTGTTTTACTAAGCATTGTAATACATTCTACATCATTTTCATATGTGTGTGTGTGTGTGTGTGTGCGTGTGGTCGGAGAGAGAGAGAGAGAGAGAGAGAGAGAGAGAGAGAGAGAGAGAGAGAGAGAGAGAGAGAGAGAGTACAACAGCAAAACATGTTTTATATACTCGAAATCGAAATCAAACGATTCGAAACGTTGTTAAATGCAGCAACAAACACATAAAATCAAATATGGAAACTACAGGGAGCCATGGAACTAAGAAACGAAAGGTTACATGAAAACATATACGCAACAAAAACGCATATTCATATCGATACTCCCGACAGTGCCTTAAGGTTTCATTCAGGCAGCCACACCACACTCACGCCCGAAATTACATAGACACACCGGTTGCTTTCTTCATGGCGAAAAACAAACATTCATCAAGCTGCTATGCAGACTAGCAAAACACCGGAAGTGTAGGAAAGGCTGGAAAGAAGCTCGCCTATGCCCTCGTTGATCAAGTTTTCTTTGGCCTAATCAGTTTACCTCTAAGCTTAGAGGCACGGGGAAGGGCGGAGGGGGGGGGGGGGGGGGGGGGATGTGATGTTGGGGGACGGGATTCATTCATTACACGGGATCTTACACTCATCCTTCATCTAACCACTGCCATATTTGGCACCGCCACAGGCCTCCGAAAAACTAGTTGATGCTCAAAAGGGCAGCGGGTCTGTAACCCGGCCTACAGACAACTCGAAATATATCAGACCGGATTTCTGATCATTCTAACTCTGTCAATTCTCTAAAATCTTCCTTGAAAATCTTTCTGTTCTTAAAAGCCTTTCCTTCAGTCCCATTGCCCTGATATACGACTGTGTGTGTGTGTGTGTGTGTGTGTGTGTGTGTGTGTGTGTGTGGTGTGGTGCGTGCCTGCGTGCGTGCGTGTGTGTGTGTGTGTTAGCATTTTGCAAACTCTTTTTAATGACTGCACAGCGCACACATACCCATGCACGAACACACACACACACACGCACGCACGCACGCACGCACGCACGCGCGCACGCACACACACACACACACTGACGTGACGACGCACAATCACTCACCAACACATTCATACTCGATTGTAAGAACGACTTAAAAAGAATAAAAAACGACTTCATATTGTAGTCGAAACATTCCTAATTAAAATCAATATGTATCGAGGCCAGTTAAAGAAATATGCACTGCAAGGCAAATATCTGCCTGTGACGTACTTTGTCCCACTCTCTGTCTGTATGGCTGTCTATATGTCTGTACCTTTTTGTATATTATGTATGCATAACCTGTACATGTATATTCGTATATGTCTGTTATCCATTGTTGGAACAGGTGTACTGACATGTTCTATATCTGTTTTGTATTGGTTACAGTGAATAAAAGAAAAAGTCAACTACTACAACAACTATTAAAAACAAGGAAGCAATAAGCATTACAAAATAAATATACAAAAGACGAGAGAGAAAAAAACAAAACAATAAAACGCAACAACCAAAAAAATAATAAATAAAAGAAACCAAAACAAACAACACAACATACACACACACACCCCACACACACATACTCGCGCAAGCACACACGTATACGCACGCACGCACGCACGCACGCGCGCGCACGCGCACACCACACACACACACACACACACACACACACACACACACACACACCAAAAAACGGAAAAACAAAAAAAAGGGACTGTCAAAAGTTCGCGCTAACGGAAAAGAAAAAAGCGCGCAAAGAGACAATACGCGCAAACGCCTGGAGAGGGGTGCATGCTAATGGATGGTTGCCGTTTCTGGACTCCGGGGGCTGTACGTGTTTACAATCTCATGCCAATCAATCTGGCAGCAACCTAATTTGTTTCAGAATGACTGCCTCCCGGCCGTACTATTTTCATTGGAAATGTGTGAGCGAGGAATCGTTATATCATTCACAGCCCTGGACTGAACCATTCAACTACGGAAAAGCGACAACCTGTATTGGAAAAATACACCCAGGTCATGCAACTAGTCCGTATCCTTTCCCTCGCGTAAGCAGTTAGACGAAATCAGGTCAAGGCAATGGTTGGTAAGATTAAAAATCGAACTCGTACTTCAACTGGGACCGGGCGTTAACCTCTACTACCATTACTATACCGTTGTGTGTACAATACAATAAACAATAGAGTAATACGCCTTTTTTTCTGTTCGGCCCCTCTACATGGAACAATAACAATGTACTTTATTCATTCCAGCGGGAAATTAAAGCTGTCGTTCATTAACATTAACGCAAGAATTGAATTGCACATATCTCAGTAATTCAAACTCATGAAACACAAACACGTACACACTCCCAGACAGACACCCCCTGCCTCTCAATGATCTACATACGCTAAAGCATTGATCTAATCAAGCTAGCAAACCCCAAATTACCTGGAATAACCTGCCCCCTCCTCTTCTTATCCCTTTGTTGTTCCGCCAGGACAACAACTACAACTGATTTCTGAAAGCGAAGCTCCTCTTACTGAACTGCAAATATTCCAGGGAATGATTCCTGTGATAGCTTGTTGACTCAAATGGACGTGCAATTTTCTGGTAAACTCATTGACTAAGGGTGATGCTACAGTGTTCAGCTCTAGCGGAAGCCTCGTGGGCATTATATGGAAGCCCAGCGACAGAGCAGGAAACCGAGTGACTGAAACAATTTCGATCATTACTGACCAGCCCTGCTGCAGCAGCCCTGACGGACGTATACCGGGGTCGTACGTGTCTGGGCAGGCAATGTATGAAAGGGGATGATGCGGGGTGGCGGACGCACAATGAGCCGGTTTGGCCTAGCGGTAAGGCATTAGGCTGGTAAGCACAAGGACCGCGGTTCGATACCGCTTCGGCTTCTCCTTTCTCTTCAAAAAGGTTGTGGTATGTGGACACTGTCTTGTGACTTTGTCCATCACTTCCTATGAAAGATTAAAATGGCTCTCATCGCTGCCCATCTTAATGCAGGAATCATTCTGGTGGTGACAGTGTAGCGACAGGTATATAATCTCCCTCTTCCCCCACCTCCATACCCCCTTCCCCACCTTCTCCCCGTCCCTAAAAAGCCTTATGGTTTCTGTGGACGTTAAGCACCATGTTTACCTTTAGTGGCGGACGCGTTCACAGCTCAGGAGCTGTGTGAGTGAAAGTCGAAGAGGCCGTCCCGGGCTCACCATCCCTAATAGTCCTTATGGTCTCTGTGGACGTAAAGCAACACTGAACTCATTGTGCGACAGAACTCAGGAGCCGTGTGAAAGTCAAGGTGGCCGTCCTGGGCTCCCCGTCCCTAATAGTCCGTATGGTTCTCTGTGGACGTAAAGCAACACTGAACTTGAACTCAGACACTCAGAACTCAGCAGCTGTGTGGTAGTCGAGGTGGTCGTCCTGGGCTCCCCGTCCCTATTAGTCCTTATGGTCTCTGTGGACGTAAAGCAACGTTGAACTCAGAGCACAGGAGCTGTGTGAAGGTCGAGGTGGCCGTCCTGGGCTTCCCGTCCCTAATAGTCTGTGTGGTCTCTGTGGACGTGAAGCAGGACTGAACTTGAAGCGGTGCACACAGAACCTTGGAAGCGATCTGAAGAGGGAGGTGGAGCTGGATTAGCTCCCACAGTGAGTTCTACAGTCCCTTGCTTCAGGTTCCAGCAGCTTGGCCCTTCGGACTCTCTATACTGTCTGTGTGGCTCTGTTCCGCACAGCTGTTGAAAGAGCAAGTTGCGGAGTGCATATGTTGTTTCTCACGGATGGGGTCCCCGCATTCTTAACGTTTGTTGTTCTGGCGGTGGCTGACGGTCTCGTCGGTCTTCATGAGTCGGAGCGCAGGGCCGAGCTGTCGGTCACCCGCCCGTTCCCCCGTCCCTAATGAAATCTTCCTTGAAAACTTTCTCTTATTAAAGTCCCGTTGCCATGATGCACGATTATGTGTGCGTGCGTGCGTGCGTGCGTGCGTGCGTGCGTGCGTGCGTGCGTGCGCGTGCGCGCGCGCGCGCGTGTGTGTGTGTGTGTGTGTGTGTGTGTGTGTGTGTGTGTGTGTGTGCGCGCGCGCGCGCGCGTTCGTGTTGTACGCGTTGGATTTTGAAAAAAAAACGCATTTAAAGAATGTGTAAGCCCTTAGGGCCTGTGCGGGTTAGGCGCTCCAAGTATTCATTATTATTATCAAATAAGTCATGTGTGGATTCCACGGACGTTAAGCAACAAGAAAAAAAGAAAAAGAAAAAAAAGAAAGCGATGGACTCGGGGACTGTTGCACGGAAACTGCAAAATGCAAAATGCGGATTCTGTGGACGTAAAGCAACACTTCAACAACCGTTGAACGGGAGGAACCCATCACCCCTCAGCTTCACCCTCTTCGTCCCCTCGCTCTCAGCACCGCCGCCCCCCCCCCCCCCCCCCTCCCCCTCCCCCCATACCCCCCCCCCATCCCACCGACCCTTCCTTCCCCACCCTTAATACCGACTTTCATCAGCTTGACGGCCGGGTGATGGCTCGGCGCTGCTCAGTCGGCATGACGCCCGTGGCACTGTCAGACTGTGACGTTTGAGCGTTTCGGAAAAAGAAAAGAAGAGCGCACATGCATTCTCGGTCATTTTGATCACAGCCCAAAAGAGCGCGTGCAGAAAAATCGGGAGAGGAGAGAGAGAGAGATACGGATACGGAAGATTTCTTTTTCTTCTTCCATTGAGGCCACTGACCTTTCGTGAAAGGGTGCAGGTGAATGACCAACCACTTCACAGCACATACTATAGGTATGCATATGACGCGGGATGACCAACAAACTAACGACAATGTGCTGGGGCTAGAGAGAGAGAGAAGAGAGAGAGAAGAGAGAGAGAGAGAGAGAGAGAGAGAGAGAGAGAGAGAGAGAGAGAGAGAGATGGTTTAATGAGTAAAGGCCATTGGCCCATTTCATGGGTGTGAGAGAGAGAGAGAGAGAGAGAGAGAGAGAGAGAGAGAGAGAGACAGAGACAGAGACAGAGACAGAGACAGAGATACAGAGAGAGAGAGAGAGACAGACAGACAGACAGACAGACAGAGAAACAGAGACAGAGAAAGAAACAGAGAAAGACAGACAGACAGACAGAGACAGAGAGAAATAATGGCTCAAACCTGCCATTACCAATTCCAAAATGATTTAATAAATACACTATTGCGGACAATTTATATACAATATGGATTCAGCATACCGCCGTGTATCATGTTTACAAGGGATGACACAAGCACTGCCACACGGGTGTTCTTTACATGCAATACTAATCTTTCCCTATCTACGGTCTTTTCTACTCTTCGAGGTCCTCCTCCTCCCAGGTCTTTTGTACTCCTTCCCTGTCCATTTTCTTTCCACTTGTCCACTATCAGTCCAGTTTGCTTTGGTTTCGTTTCATTGTGCCGTGAAGCCCACTCCATCCCACAGGACAAGGGAGCGAATCGATGCCGTGCATTAGGAGTTCTTGTTCTTGTGCCAACAGTGAAAGGTCAGGATACGGAAGGATGCTTGATTCTTTATTGAAATGTAAATGTAACGTCCAACCGACTACGCGGATCATAGTTCTGTCAACCGCACAGTGTCATCTCAGGTCGAATCATACATTCACAGTTACTCCATACGAGGCCAAAACGCAGGTCACCAAAACACAAGTAAAAAGCTGGCTCATAGTTCTACATACAACACAATCAATATCAAACGCAGCCATATTCACATTTCGCTTATATTTACAAATAAGAAAGATACTTCTAGGCACAGTCCCTGAGACGTATGCAGTACACAATTAAAATACAATATTATTCATCAAATCAAAGTCTGTCTAATTCGCTGTTCTGATGCATGATTACACATGTTTTGGTGCCTGTTTATAGTCTGCAGGAATTCAACATGAGAATTTACTGAAACCGCTTGTGACTACGAGCAAGCTGTAGTGTTTTGTTTTCATTTCATTCCATAATAGTATTACTGGGTCCACATGGGAAACTACGTTAGTCAAAACTAATGTAATTAAAAATAAAAATAAATGCTTTGGGGAACAAATCAAGGTGAATGTACCAGGAACGTAACACTTAGGACAAGAAAGAAATTCCTGGTAGTGGGCAAAGCACACAAGGCTATATTCTAACAAGCAGCTACAAAAGAGTGACTTGGTTCTAAAGGCAAGGTTGAGATCGCACAGCTTCATTCACTTCACGGGTGCGGCTTCGAGGGGCTGTTCCGCTAACTACTTGACCAACTCGACAGGTGCCACAGTTTTCGGACCTGACTGAAACCAATGGTAATTTCCACAGTGAGGGTGTATGCTATGTGACTCTGTACAGTTTACCTAGCCTCAAGCTGAAATAGCTCATGATTTTATGCGTATAAACATCAAACACCCTTTTAAAGAGTCGTTGGTGCCTATAATATTACATTGGGCTCAAAGCACCAGCTAACTAACTAACCTTCAATAATACCCTTTAAAGCAAAATTAAATATATAGATAGACAACAAATAAAGCATAAAAAAGCTACGACATGCTGGTACCGTGGACTGTTCCATCCGATTTATTTTATCAGAACCAGATTACAGAAAAATACATCACTGAAACTTTATTTCTGAAGGGTGAAGATATCAGCACAAAGGCAGACTGCTACACTACTACTACTAATACGACGACGACGATAGAGAGAGAGAGAGAGAGAGAGAGAGAGAGAGAGAGAGAGAGAGAGAGAGAGAGAGAGAGAGAGAGAGAGAGAGAGAGATTACAATTATTATTTATTATTATTAATAATACCAGACGCCATGCATACCCAGGTGTAAACACAAATCAGGAACCAAATAACTAACTCACCTCGCTTTCAAAGCTCTTTCCTCTTTTCTTGCCAGGGGAAGTTGTGATCAAAGCCTTTAACATCAGCCGCTACAGTGTCCACAGGAAGGGTTAAAGGACGAACATAGTAACGGCCTCGCTCTCTAGACACAACGCTTTCCCCATTCTGTCTCCGAGACTTAACTAATATTGTCCAACGTCAGAAGGGGGGCACAGTAGGCGGTGTCTGCGAAATGCATGCTGAACCAGAACTGGCGTCACTAAACTCTGACGACGGAAGTGACTCGCCGGAACGGCAGCGTCTCTTCGGAGCCATGAGACGTCAGTCTCCCGCTGTGAATCTCAGGCGGGAGGTCCTCACATACAGAATAGACCTCGGACGTGGCTGGACCTAGGGGCATTATTGGGACAAGCGGCGAAGGATCAGCGCTTCTGAAGCCGGCACCTATACTATGAACATGCAACCGGACAGACAGGCAGAGGGAAAGGGAAGGGAGAGGGGAGGAGGGAGAATGGTGGTTAGAGAGAGAGGAAGAGAGAGACTGATTGACTGATTAAAATTAACTTTATTTCTAAACGGTGAGGATATTGATTGATTGACTGATTAAAATTAACTTTATTTCTAAACGGTGAAGATACTGATTGATTGACTGATTAGAATTAATTTTATTTATCAACGTTAAGATTTAAATCGGTGAGACACTGATGGCATGACTGACTTATGAATACATTTATTTATCAACGGAGTAAGAGAATGTAGATGTAGACAATGGAGATGTAAGAGACGACTAGAGAGAGAGAGAGAGAGGAGAGGAGAGAGGAGAGGAGAGACGAGAGGAGAGAGAGAGAAGGAGAGACGGGAGAGAGAAGGAAGAGAGACAGACAGACAGACAGACAGACAGACAGACAGACAGACAGACAGACAGACAGACGTAATCTCCTAGAACTCTCTTTCTGTCTCTATCTGTCTGTCTGTCTAGACAGGCAGACAGACAGACAGATAGAGACAGAAAGAGAGTTCTAGGAGATTTATGTCCCGTCAAACGCACACATTCAGATCAAGACCAATAACCCGACCACAATTAGCCTACTCCATACCCGGTCACAACACCAGTAAAAAGCCGGCTGAAAGCTTCACAAACAGTACAATCAATATCAAACATATCGAAGCCAAAAACACGAGACACACACTAGTACATCTCAATATTTATATTTCGCATATGTACAAAAAACAACATTTTAGGCAGTGTCCCCGAGTCGCACTCAGTACAAAGTACAAGTATGTCTAAACCCAGTGATATGATGACCAGCAATACATATTGTGGAGCCTTTTTATAATCCGGAGGCACACATCACACAGGACACCTGCCCAAATCGCTCGTGACTACCGGCAGTAGGGCGACCTATTTTATTCCTTAGGCCGTCGTGGATAGCGCGACAGTCAAAAACAGGGAGAGGATGTGGGGAAGAAAAGAAATAAAAGCAAAAAATACACACGGGGGTGGGGTGGGGTGGGGGGGGGGGATGGAGAGAGAGAGAGAGAGAGAGAGAGAGAGAGAGAACTCTAAACTTATTTTACAAGGATTGTAGCTTAGGTGCAGTCAAAAACCTGCCTAACAACTAATCACCTGTTAACAAACAAGAAGAGAGAGAGAGAGAGGAGAAAGGAGAGAGAGAGAGAGAGAGATGACGAGAGAGGAGAGAGAGAGAGAGAGAGAGAATCTAAAACTTTATTTTACAAGGATTGTAGCTTAGGTGCAGTCAAAACCTGCCTAACAACTAATACCTGTTAAAACTAGAGAGAGAGAGGAAGGAGAGAGAGAGGAGAGAGAAGAGAAGAGAGATGAGAGGAGAGAGAGAGAGAGATAGAGAGAAGAGAGAGCACTTAACCCGGATGTAGTATTGTAGACTGCCTTTGTGCTAATATTTCACCGTTCAAAATAAAGCGGATGGGGATGGGAAGGGGTGGGGGAGGGGAAAAAAAAAATGAATGGACCGGGAAGGTTGAAACTAGGCAAGGAAGATCTCTGTATTCTGACTGGCTCCAGGCTTTAATGGGAGAACCTTTGTTAGCTCTGCGTTGTCAAGGGGGTGGTGGGTGGGGGGTAATGTCTGAGTCACTTTCCTCTCTCTCTCTCTCTCTCTCTCTCTCTCTCTCTCTCTCTCTCTCTCTCTCTCCATCCACACACACACACACACACACACACACACACCGCACGCACACACACACACACACACACACACACACACACACACACACACACACACACACACACTAACACACACACACACACACACACACACACACACACACACACACACACACACACACACACGAGGAGAGAAGCAGTGACAAAGAATTAAAGACGGCCAGCATCCGGAATTAAGTGGTCAGTCCTAGCAATTACCTCTTCTTTCTAACTAGACCCTTTTTCACTGAGCAAACAAAATCATCGAGCTTTCTTGTAACTACTAATTCACAGTGTGCACATACCACGATAGTAGGGCCGATATTACTCCTAGCACCTGCCAGGATAGAACCAGCTCAGGGCCACACAGCTTTATCGTTCACTGCGAGTTGAAATCCTGCAGGCATCAAACTGTATGACGTACGTGATACCCTCGAAATGACGGGCAGTCGGATGTGGCCGCTGCTCCACAAACTCCGAGACGTCTGGCTCTGAGAAAATGGCGGCCGGCAGTCTGAGTTGAAGTTGTGTTTCGTCTGTACGTGCTGATTGGCTAATCGGCTCCTGTCACTCAAATCCTGGTTACTGTGCAGACCAATGCAAAACCGTAAGGATCGAAGTCTGGTCATTAGAGTGCGACAATCAAATTATATCGCCAGCGTGTCTAGATCCACCAAAGCTATCTGTTGAGCCTGACTGAATTAGTTTGCTTCAGGATACTTCCTGACCGCAACAGCTGTAGACAGTAGGGACGCTATGACGACATTTCCGTGATGAAGAGCATCAAACCATTTTAGAGCATCGGAAACACCTCTGTGCATCAAACCATTCTAGAACATCGGAAACACCTTTGTGCATCAAACCATTCTAGAACATCGGAAACACCTTTGTGCATCAAACAATTCTAGAGCATCGGAAACACCTTTGTGCATCAAACCATTCTAGAGCATCAAAAACACCTCTTGTGCTGAAGAGCATCAAACCATTCTAGTGCATCGAAAACACTTCTGTGTTGCAGAGCATCAAACCATTCTAGAGCATCAAAAACACCTCTTGTGCTGAAGAGCATCAAACCATTCTAGTGCATCGAAAACACTTCTGTGTTGCAGAGCATCAAACCATTCTAAAGCATCGAAAACACTTCTGTGTTGCAGAGCATCAAACCGTTCTAAAGCATCAAAAACACATCTGTGTTGAAGAGCATCAAACCATCCAAGAGCATCGAAAACACTTCTGTGTTGAAGAGCATCAAACCATTCAAGAGCACCGAAAACACTTATGTGCTGCAGAGCATCAAACCATTCTAGAGCATCGGAAACACTTCTGTGTTGTAGTGTATCTTATAAACACTTCAACGTTGCGGCGTACCAAAATACCTCAACTATGATACGGTAGAATATCAAAACACACAATTCATTACCAACGCCCACGTTCTTACATTGATTTTTGATACTCTAGTGTAGAACACTACTGTAGTTCCCTTTGTAGGTGCGCTTTCAGTATGTATAATTTCTCAGTCCCAATGACTGCTTCATGACTGAATATATGTCAGTTCTTTCGTTGTTTTTTGGCCCAAAAGATACTTTTTTCTGAACGATTCTTCAGTGTCACCTATAATATTATTTGCTATTGTCCTTCGTGTTTTGTACAGGGGAAAAGCGCCTAATGCCCCTACTGGCTCTTTGCCACGCACCCCAAGGCCCTTTGCCCCACATCAGTGCTTTACATTACGGGGTAAAGCGACCAATAACATATTTTTGTTTAAACCTTCATGATATATAAGAATAACTGGTTTTGCTCCTTGAGAAGTATGGTTCGGTACATACAAATTAATAAAATAAAGTACGATTATTTTGGTGTTAGTTTGGATCTGAAAGAAATTATATGAAAGCTGTTATTCACATTTTCTCTTAGGGAGGCCGCTTTGCACCTAGTGACCCTATACACATCTATACAAACACCCCGGCCAGTGTAGATCAGCATGACACGTCCCAGCA
>JABMCL010000145.1:600000-605000 GCA_018857735.1 Alviniconcha marisindica
TTTCAAAGCCAAACTGAAGACATTTCTCTTCTCACAGAATTTCCGCCCCAGCTAATATCAGTACCTAGCTTCTGCTACAGTAAGAGAGAGAGAGAGAGAGAGAGAGAGAGAGAGAGAGAGAGAGAGAGAGAGAGAGAGAGAGAGACGAGCAGACAGAGACAGAGACAGACAGAGAGAGACAGAAGACAGAGACAGAAGACAGAGACACAGAGGAGTTAGCAAAGTGACAGTCGCGCGCGCGCGCGTGTGTGTGTGTGTGTGTGTGTGTGTGTGTGTGTGTGTGTGTGTGTGTGTTTAAACAAAACAGAATTTAAAACAATATTTATTAACATGTTAAGGAACATTTTGACGAAAGGATCGAAAATACCAGTATCTCCGAGCTTTGCGCGCTATTGCGCACGAGGGCATGCACTATAAAAGTTACTGCCTTTTGATATGTGAGCAACTGTTATCGTGCACACAATTATGTTTTACTTCTTATGTGAACAGTTTAATCAACTATGAGTGAGAACCGTTTTCGCAATTTTATGATTTAAATGATATAACTGATTAAAAGAAAAAGAAAAAAGAAAAAAAGAAAAAAAGGAAATCAAACAACAGAAACACATCCAATTGTTTATCTATCTATCTATCTATCTATCTATCTATCTATCTATCTATGCAATACAACTTTGTTGCCAAGTGTCAATACAATCGCACTAGGAATGTTCTGTGGTGCTACGCGGTACACTCGCCACACATTCACGCCAATCACACACACACACACACACACACACACACACACACACACACACACACACACACTCACACACCACCACCACCACCACCACCACCACCAACTCTAAAGAAAAAAAGAAAAAAAGAAGAAGAAAAAAAGGGGGGAAAAAAGGAACCTCCCTTCCACAAAGTTCCCTAAACCACAATGGAAAAGTGGCCTAGTATCCTTCCGACTCATTTCGAAAGGCAGGGTCACAGATACACAAGGAATACGAAAAATTACGAAAACGGTAGGCCATCGCAGGCCATCGCAGCGCGATAGAACGAAACATGCGATCTCAGCAGACCACTTCCAACGACCCACAGAAAACAGATGGATGGGAGAGAACTCAGAGACCTGAGAGTGAAACGGTTACAGGGCAAGGCAGGGTGGGCGGATGAGGGGTGAGGGGATGGGGGTGGAAGGGGGGGAGGGTTAGGAGCTAGGGCAGAGCCAGGGAAAGAGCGAGGAAGTGTCAGATGGTTAGATTGTAAGCGAAAGTGTCGATTGCCGGCGTGCCGGTCTGATTCCAGCGTTAGAGCGTTGACCGAGCACTGCAATTGGAAAAGAGGCCCATTCAATTTTCTCAGCTGGAAGAGGTGATAAACAAGCTTCACGCCACAGACCCTTGTACGCCAGTGCTGAGACTTCCCAAAACTGTATAATACACTCGATCCATTCCTCACTAAGTGTTTATTTTTATTTTTTTATAAGCAGCCCATACCTCCACATATCCCCGATCATTCGTGTCCTACACCTGTCGAATCCCGTACAAAATTATTATTCTTACCTTAAAAGCATTAAACACCCAATAAACCCCTTCAGTGCCAGAGCCTGTAAAATTTCCGGGCTGAAAGATGCACGGACGCGCCTGCAAACAGTATATTTTCCGGTCCTCTAACACATCTACTTTCAATGCTACGCGTTTTGATGAAAATCCTTTTACATGCTTGTGCGAAAAGGAAAAAAAAAAGGCTTAATGGTTTCAAACTTCGCACTTTTATGGGTCGTTTTCAAATGACATCATGGCAACGAAGGAGTTAAAGCCCCTTTAAAAAATATTTTTAAAGTCGTATCTCTCTGGCCCAGCTGTATGTTCCGTCTCGCAAACTCCCCTCGTTTGCTCAGATGCTCCTTCGTCTTCCTTCTGCTCAACTCAAAGCTTGTGGGCGACGCGCCTTCTTCAATCAATCACCATTGGCATTGGTGGAGCGTGGATAGCTCAGTGGTAGAGTGACGGATTAGCAATCGAAAGGTCTCAGGTTTGAGCCCCGGCAAGAGTGTCAGGAGCATTTTCTTCTCCAGGGTCAACTTTCTGCGTTGGCTCTTATTTCGGTATCCGTTTCACCCCTGTGTTTCCGCAAGTAGCACGTACTGAAAAGATCCTGGTCCTTATGCCAAAAGTGCAGGTGGCATGTTGCAGCTAAACGCGCATGCACCCTGCGTACTTAAATAATTTAACACCGTAAACTGATGCATGAGTGTATAATATGAGTGCTTAATATGCGCCGAGATGGCAACAATTGCACGCGGCACCAGCCATGTAACAACCAAACAGCGCTGTGTGTATTTAACCACTTCGGTGGACTTTTTAAACGCACCGTGTGAAGCTGCAATCACTCATTCAAAATCGCATAGCTTAGTACCACTAGAGCGCAGTGGGTCTGCTCGGAAGCAGAGAACAGCGCTATAGTTGCCATTGTGAAGCGCTTATGGTTCATATCGAGATGAGCCCCTAGAGAAGTGTTCAAATGAAAATATAAAAATGAAACCATTACTCTGGAACAATTTATCATCCTCTCTCCAACACTCTTTTTCATAGCCGTCATTTAAATCTGCCCTCCAGACCCATAATTTCTCCTCTGGGTCTGAAAGCCTTGCGTGTGTGCAGCACGGTTGTGTGCATTTGCCGGGTGCGTGCGGCGCGCGTGCGTGCGTGCGTGCGTGCGTGCTGTGCGTGTGTGTGTGCGTGTGTGTGTGCGTGTGTGTGTGTGTGTGTGTGCGTTGTGAGGTGAAAGACGTGAAATGGGGTGTTGTTGTGTGTTTGTGTAGGTAGCAGGATTTCACTATGTTCTTGGTTCTGTATGTATTTATATCGACCCTATATTTTTTGTATTGTGTGCTTCGGGTGTAAGCACCTTATAAATACTCTTTGACATTACCTGTATGTTTTAATCGACTCACACTATCAGGTCAATATTTTTTTAAATCTTAGGCGTAGTGATTCTTTTCACGATCACAAACAGCAAGTCTTTTGTCTCACAAGCTTGCTTCTGTTTGCTGTCTTTAGACCACAATTTTGTACTGGCTCTATACGAATTACGTCTGTGTCTCCACACAAGACTGTTTCCCTCAAGCAACAAGGTTTCCAGTTGGAAGGTCCTCGGAGACGGGGACAGCATCGTTATTATCCTGTGACACAGACCCCACGCCCACTCATCATCAGCAAACATGCCGGATTCAAACAACACTCAAGGTTGGTGCTTCAGAAGGAAGCCCCCTAGCCAGATTCGAAAGGACCAGGAAAGACCCAGACTACGAAAGCAGCAGAATCAACACACGAGGGAGTTAATTAGCACTCGAAATACGTAACAGAAGTACAACAACAAAGACCTAAGTCGCGCACGTTGACTCTCACCTGGCATAATTATGCGTGTAAATATAAGGTACGTAACTTCAACAGATGTACATTAACTCTCACCTGGGCATGCGTGTAAATACAAGGTACAACAAACTCCAGCAGAGGTACGTCATCACCAGAGCTACATCCTCTACTGATGAGGATGTACCTCTGGTGGAGTTTATGTGTCTTGTATTTACACGCATGCCAGGTGAGAGTTACAGTACGCGACTTAGGTCTTTGTTTCTGTGTTATTTATTTCGAGCGCTAATTAACTCCTTTGAGTGTCGATTCTGCACGAGCGTTTTGGGGTTTGTTCTGTTTCTTTTTTTCTTTTCTTTTTTAAACAAAAGGACCAGTCAACAAAAGCAGAGTGGCAGGTGGCAATACGTTTCACTTTAGCTCTTTGTTGTTTCCTCCACTGAACACTAATCTTAGAAGTGAGATGACAACACAGAACACATCCACGGAGAACTCTGGGCCTACATGCACGGAACTCACGACTGACAGTAGTAATTAACAAACACTACTGTGAAAATGGGTCAGCTGTAACAAACCGGCAAGACCTTTGTGAACCACAGCCGCTTCTTTTTTGCAGGGTGTAATGAGAAGTCTCATTCATACAGCTGCTGTGTTAGATGAACGATTAATCAAAAGGTGTGATGCTGGGTTCAGTCCATACATAGTAAAGGACTAGGTCAGTCCACACATAGTAAAGAACTAGTTCAGTCCACACATAGTAAAGGACTAGTTCAGTCCACACATAGTAAAGAACTAGATCAGTCCACACATAGTAAAGGACTAGATCAGAAAAAAAACAGTCTTTCCACACATAGTAAAGGACTAGTTCAGTCCACACATAGTAAAGGACTAGTTCAATCCACACATAGTAAAGGACTAGGTCAGTCCACACATAGTAAAGGACTAGTTCAATCCACACATAGTAAAGGACTAGTTCAGTCCACACATAGTAAAGGACTAGGTCAGTCTACACAGGGTAAAAGACTTGTGTTGCAGTTTTTACCGACGGATCCGTCCAGCGACGATTTAGAGACCCAAATAGAAATCAGATATTTTCCAAAGTGGCACTGGACACCAGAGAGAGAGAGAGAGAGAGAGAGAGAGAGAGAGAGAGAGAGAGAGAGAGAGAGAGAGAGAGAACTCGAAGGAAATAGACCATTATGAATAATAGATTCCCGCCGATTATTCTCCGGAGGTCTGTAGCAGAAAGGTAGGGAGGGGGAAGGGTTATCTAAATTTGCTTCATTGTGGTGACACGCATTTCTGAAAAAGGCAATCGTCACGGGGTTGCTTGGTGTCTCAATCGAACTGAGGCTAATTAAACTGTTTTCCCCCTGTCCGATGGATGGCGAAGACTTCATTCCGTGCGAGTCTGACGATCCCGTTTTTAACTTCGACCGCAATGTGACAAGTGGGTGTGGGGTGTACTATTGGTTCGCTAAGTAAGAAGCCAGAAAATGCTGTCCGAGGAGCATGCTAGACTGTGCAACTTGCACAGGAGTAAATTAAGCCAATCGGCAAAGCGCAATAAACGGAGGCACGCGCACGTGCACGAGACAAACTATTGACATCTTGCGAGACTTGACCCAGTTTTACTGGCCT
>JABMCL010000145.1:612500-620000 GCA_018857735.1 Alviniconcha marisindica
CCTTTCCACGGTAAATTTTGCAACTGCAACAGTATTGGCATTTGTACTGCTTTGCGATTCTAGGTTCAACTTCCACTGTTATACATAGCGTGAAGTAACGCCTACTCAGAAATCGGCCCGGAAGTGCGCTGTGACCTCTCGCGACTTCTTGCGCGAAAGATTACAAAGCGCATTCACTCTAGCAAACCAGCTTCGCTGAATTGCCCAATAGCTAGGTGTTTAACAGGTTGATATGTGGATATTGTCAATTCGGTCCTTTAATTACCTCCCTCTTCTCCTTTGTTCTAACCTTTTGTTAGTTCGATTTGATGTCATCTGACTGGTGCGACGTTCTGCTGGTTCGATTTGATGTCATCTGACAGGTGCGACGTTCTGTTAGTTTGATCTGATGTCATCCGATGTGATTTGATCTGATGTAATCTGACTGGTGTGACATTCTGTTAGTTCGATTTGATGTCATCTGACTGGTGTGACGTTCTGTTAGTTCGATTTGATGTCACCTGACTGGTGCGATGTTCTGCTACTTTGATCTGATTTCACATGACCAGTGCGACGTTCTGTTGGTTCGATCTGATGTCATCTGACTGGAGTGACGTTCTGTTTTTGGATCTGATGTCATCTGGATGATCCTTTCTCGGACACGGGGAAGCCATGCCCCACTTTGTGTCTGCATGGGCACCTCAAGCTCTTTAATTACTTCGCAAACCCATCAAACTCGGCCAAAAGACGACTTTGTTCTGTGAAAAGGACGGAAGTTGCTCTTTCAAAGCAGATTAAAAGTCAGTTCGGAAAACTTATTAGCATATTTCATTCGTATTTCCTTATGGAACCCGCTTTTGAGTCTAAGGTCTCGGCAAATAGCCAAATTGCTGCATATAAATTGCCTTTACCGATATCTCAACCAAGCAGAACAAAAAGCATTCAAAAGAAAAGTTCCGTTCAGATCACTTTACTTCAGCTCGATCGGCAGCGACTGCAAAGCATCAAGGAAAACCATTATTCTCCCACCCACCTCCCTCTCTCTCCTGCCTCCATCCCTATATACCTACCTCTTTTTTCGTCTTGCATACTTCGTGCACACCTTGAAGCAGCTATATACATAAGACGGATTGAGATGGAAAACTTCTGCTGGGGTGGGAGGGGGAGGAGGAGGAAGAGGAAGAGGAGGAGGAGGAGGAAGAGGAGGAGGAGGGAGAGAGAGAGAGAGAGAGAGAGAGAGAGAGAGAGAGAGAGAGAGAGAGAGAGAGAGAGAGAGAGAATGAATGAATGAATAAATTTTTTACGAAGGTAGTGGAGAAGACTCGAGGTCTTTTTACATCCAGCCTCGCCCATGAGGGAAACTACTATTAACAAAGGATACAATGAGCTACAGTATGTTGAGTACATGTACATTAATACAAACCATGTTGAAATGGACATCAGTAAACGAGAAACAAGTCGATAATGATCATTAAAAAATATATATACATATAAAAATTAGCTTGATCGGGGGTAAACACATACACGTGCGCACGCACATAAGATTAAGAACATGTTTGTCATCGAAAACTACATGCCATAGAGCACAGACACACAAAATGTATGGGCTGCCTGAAGCAGCACAACACAGGTTGGAGCAGCACATGGATATATATATATATGATTATGGTTTCACGTAACACCTAAGAGAGATAACATATGAAGCGTAAGACGCTTTTTAAACACTGAAGGACTGACTGGAAGCCTCAATTCGGTGCCCTACCCGATACAATTTTGTGCACAAAACGCGCTTTGTTACTCATTAACCTAGAAGATAGCGGGAAAATTTGAGCCGCTTTGTAGTCTTTATCAGTAAGGCTAGTTCGTTTTAGAAGAACAATTTTGATTGCTCGCCTGTGTAGTGACTTCAAGGGTTTTGCAAAGAGTCACTTGCTGAGTCCCAAAGAGTTGAAGCATAATCTATACCTGACTGAATGTGTGCTTGGAAAAACGTTTTTCGGGCATGAAAGTTAAGAAAATGCTTTATTTTTGCTGATTGGTAGACTTTTTTGCCGTAGTTTTGCACAGGTCACGAATGTGGGGGCCCCAGGTCAGATTATTGTCTATTGTAACACCTAATACTTTGTGATCACTGACCTCAGTTATTTGTTGGTTATCAACGGAAAGGTGCGCAGATGGTGAGTGAAGTAACTGTCGCTTCTGACGCGTCGTTAGTATCATGTACTTCGTTTTTGACGGGTTAAGAGACATATGATTAAGATGTGTCCATTCAACAACATCAGAGAGACATGACTGGAGAACAGATGTTATTGCAGGTACATCCTGTCCAGAGGTGTGAATTGTCGTGTCATCTGCTAACATGTCACATTGTGCAGAAGGGATATGTAAAGGTAGGTCGTTTATATAGATGGAGAACAGGAGAGGCCCTAGGACAGATCCTTGAGGAACTCCAAATAAAACTGTCTTAAAATCCGACTGATTATCTTTGAAGGAAACCTTTTGGAGGCGGCTGTCAAAAGCTTTAGCAAAGTCAATGAACAAGGCCCCACACAATTTGTTTATGCTGACTTCGGATAGCCAGGTGTCGATCAGTTCTGTTAAGGCTGTCTGAATCCTGATTGCTTTTGATAAAACAAGTCATTAACAAGAAAATGCTTCATAACATGTTCGTTGATATGTTTTTCTAACGTTTGACAAAATAGGTAATATATAATGGGTCTAAAGTTTGAAGGATTCGATTTGTCACCAGATTTGAAGAGAGGGATAACTTTTGCTTCCTTAAATACCTGGGAAGGTTTTTGTCAATAAAGGTTGCTTTATATTTTAATATATAATTTATAATTTCATGAATAAAAGTTATAAATATAGGTTAGAGTTTCAGTAATAAAGGTGCCGAGAGACGCAGTATTTTCCAGTCTAAACCATTCAGTGCCTTTTGTGTTTGATTGCTTTAAATGACATAAAGATTTATACACTTTTCTGACTGTCATAAAAGGGAGCGCACTGGCTTCATGGCTAATCTTTTCTGTGCAATATTTCCAGCACTGTAGTTGTTGATGGGGGAATTATCTGTTTTATCACTTTCTGGCAAACTGCAAAAATAGTTGTTTTTTTTAAGTCTCGCCACGTGTCTTTAAATTTCCCTGTGCGTGTTTATAGCGATATATTTTTTTTGAGTCTCGGATCATGTAGATGACTTTATTTCTTTTTTTTTTTTGTATTCATCAAATAGTTTCAGTTTAAGAAGATAATCTCTGTAACGCATTGCATCCAATACTTCCGATGTCAGCCATCCGGGTTTGAAGGAGTATTTGATTCTCCTCTTTTTCTGAGGAGCATGTTTGTCAAGGATCAGTATTATTGTATACTTTATCAAAGTGAGCATTGTTAAGATCGTTTAAGAACTCACTTTCGTCAAATCTGGCAAAGGACCTATATGTTAAGTGGGAATGTCCCACTTTGGGAATCTTTACACCTTTTTTTGACCAAGTGCAGCAGATGGGATAGTGTCGCTGACGCCGATTACTGGCACACAGGTTTCAAGGATGTGCGCGATGTCAGTTGAGTAGATATGATCATGAGAGTTTTTGATGAAGGTGTGACCCGGGTTGGGGTGCTAACAGTCTGAGAGAGGTTAAAAAGAGAGAATACGTCTGACCACGGTTTGTTGGCTTTTGATAGATCAATATTGAAGTCACCCATTAAAATAATTTCTTTGGATTCTAGCCAGACTACGTCCATCATTGACACGAATTTGTCAGTCCAGTTTGCAGGTTCTGAAGGATTTCGATATAGAAACCCAACCAGGACTGGAGAAGTTTTTTGCAGTTTGACTTCCAGCCAAATACACTCTACCCCATACTTTTCAAACTCAGTAAGACGTGTAACAGACAAAGTTTCATGGACATAGACAACGAGGCCAGTTTCTCTTTGAATTTGTGGATCTTTTCTAATAACATGGAATCCTTCTATAGCTATGTCTTTATCATCCATGTGGTTATTGAGCCTTGATTCAGAAAAACAAAATATATGAAAACCCCTGCCATAGGGTTAACTATTGTGGACAATGTGAGAGGCATCTGACATTTTATTTATCAGATGATTAATGTTCAGGTGCCCAATACGAAGACCATCCTTGAGAGGCCAATGGTCGCTAGTGGCATAAGTCATAATGATCAGATTTATACAAGTAATATTCAGCTTTAAACAAACAAAAATTCAACAAACAAGCAAAAAACAGCTATAACAAAATACAAATTTCAGTAATTCACGAGAGATGGGAGGAAATCCAACAACAACAAAATGTGTGAAATAACCCTTATATCGTATTACAGGTACAAGTTATAAGGGCGGGAGAGATAGTCACAAAAATCACGAGAAGATACAGCGGAAGTTCGTTGGATAATCCTGTACCCGACACCTTCCCGAGACTAGAATACGGGACCAAACAACAGTATCCTGACGATAGCAACTCAACCTGTCTTCACGGCCGTGCTGTGAAAGGTAGCTGTACAACAACGGCAGTTAAGGAAGGAAGCTCAAACCATAAAAACAGCAACGTTAAGCAGACTGATAAATTGGGACCAAAAGCTGCGCAATCATTTGTAATATTGCCGCAGGGTTATCGGAAGACGGGGATTCCCGACGAGAGGATGTTTGGAGGTGACACGCTCCCTGATCACGAGGTGAGGAAGCCTGAGGCGGACAGCGTAATGTTTCATGGCGGAGTTGTTCGACTGGCGAACCATTGTTTCTCGTCGGATGGTGTTTGGAGTGGGACGTTTGACTGAAAACAGGCTGGTAAACAATCGGGTTGGCACAACTTTTTACTGCTTCGGAGTAGAGCTGCCGATGTTCCTGTGGAGTGTTTTTGTTGGAATGACTGGTGTCATGGGACACGACTTTGGTATCGAGGTGGCGAGGCGAGTGGCGAGGCACAGCTTGTTCTTTGAGCCTCGCTGTTGTCTTTCCTGCAAACCTGAAGTTCCAGGCCAGGCTGATTATTCCTCTGTGACTCGGATGTTTCTGGTCTTTATAGAGTGCTTGTCGTGGGGCGCCGGTTTGTGTCTTGAATGTTGCGGTGTTGTCGATGTACTGAACGCCTGTACGAACGCACACTGACAGCAGTGCGTTGTTTGACTGGGAGATGTTCAGCCTGAATGAGCGACTGGCCCTGCAGGACGGGAGGATGCTGGACACTCGCAGGGAGGCCCGGGGGGGATGCCCGCCGAAACAAACTCACCAAATCAAACCAGGACTTCTCGGAGACAGGTCCGTGGTGCACTGAGTTCACTCCCACGTGGAAGATTACTTCTTGCATCTGTACCTTGGGGGGTTGTTTGCGTAGCCAGGCGGCTAAGTCTTCGCAAGTCATGCCCGGAACACAAAGTTTGTGCATCGTTGCACTCGTGGGTGTAATCTTTCTAATGTCTATGTCATTCAGCACGCTGTCACCGACCAGTAATATCGACACTCGAGGGTCATCAAGGGAGCATCGGAAGAGTTGCTCTCGGGGGGCCAGGCGGTGGTCAGTTACATCGTGACCTTTTGTGCTCGGTTTGCCCTTCCCAGAGAGAGAGAGAGAGAGAGAGAGAGAGAGAGTTAGTTGGTGCTTTGAGCCCAGTCAACCACAAAGGGTTATATCAGGGGAGAGAGAGAGAGAGAGAGAGAGAGAGAGAGAGAGAGAGAGAGAGAGAGAGAGAGAGAGAGAGAGATGCTCTCACTCTCATTCATGCTTCATACATGTGTAAAGTTTATACCATCAGTAGCTTAGCAAGGACTAGTCGTTAGACAGGTTTGACTGAACTGAACCTAAACTACAATCCTTTAATCCTGAAAATTCAAAAAAAGAATCGAGTTCGGGTTTTGTATATTCCTTCTCTTCTCTTCCTCCCTCCATCCCACTCTCTTCTTCGCCCTGATAAAACCAACTGTTATATTAATTAAAAACCAATTGTCTACCTGTCTGTTTTTCTCTTTGTCTTCCTTCTCTGTCTGTCTGTCTGTCTGTTTCTGTCTCTCTCTCTCTCTCTGTCTCTGTCTGTCTGTCTGTCTGTCTGTCTGTCTGTCTCTCGCCCTGATATAACTGTATTGGTTGACTGGGTGTAAAACACCAAGTTACTCTCTCTCTCTCTCTCCCCCTTCCTCCCTCCCCCTGTCTTTCTCCCCTATCCCTCCCCTTCTGCCTCCCCCCTCCCTCTCCCTCTCACTTCCCCCCTCCATTTCCTTGCCTCCCCTCCCCCTCTCCCTCACCCCCATCTCTGCCCCCGTCCCTCCATCACATTCTAAACGTGTGACCTCATTACCGGAACCTGGAGTTTCGGAGCCATATTATCGTGAACCCCATCAAGCTGCCATTAAGATTTGTTTCGGCCCTTGGAGACAAATCAACCCATTTTTATCTTACCCTTAGACTTTCTCAGTCGCCTGTGAATAAACTTCCATCAACTGCCTAGACGATTCTCCAGAGCATAACTGTTACAATGCCCACTTGTACAGCGCAGGTATAGCACCGCTGAGTTTAGCAAAGATGACTCAAAAAGGGTTGGTGGGGTGGAAGGGATGTGGATAGGGGGATAAGTGAAAGAGACTGTGGGGGAAAGGGATATGGGGAGGGGACTGTCGGGAAAGCGACGAGGAGGGAGGGAGGGAGGGGAATGAGAGCAGGAGACTATATGGCGGGAGGAATGCCAGGAGAGAGAGATACCGGTAGGGATGACTATACAGAGTCAACACACAAGGGAGTTAATTAGCGCTCGAACCCTTGTGAGTTGATTCTGCACGAGCGCTCTGGGCCTCGCCCTGTTTCAGATTCATGACTATATACAGAGCTGAAAACAAATCAGATTTCAGCTGCCGCCGAAAAGACGCAACGTCTTTTTCTCTGTGGACTGTGTATGGCGGCCTAACCGTCCCAGAGAGTGCGCCATGCATTGCAAAAATGACGACTGCATTAACATAACAGCCACTGTTAGTGCACACGGCACCTTCCACTCACCCATGTGATGTAATCGGGCCTTGGTTGACGTTTTTCACGCAGACATGTGACGTAATCAGCAGGAATCGGGACTAACACCCCAGCGCCCCCCCCCCCCCCCCCCCCCGGCCCCCACCATCGCCTCGACTCTTTCCGCTCGTGCATGTGACGTAATAAAAATCAATTCAGACATGACCTCCCTTGAGCTAATCAGATAGCTTGTATGTCCGATTCGTTAGTTCCTTAGACTTGTGTAATGCCGAGTTGTCTCCGGAAATCAAATGGGGAGCACTTGGGGGGGGGGGGGGGTATGGGGGGGATCAACTGGGGAGGGCGGAGGGGGGGATTGGGGGGGGGGTTATGGGGGGGGGGGATACTGGGGAGCGCGGAGGGGGGGGTGGATTGGGGGGAGGGGGGAATTGAGACCCAAAGAGGTGGGGTCGAGGGGGGGGGGGGGGGGGGGGGGCAAGGGGACTACTCCTAGGGCTAAACTGTCGGTCGATCGAACACCACCAGAATGATATTTCATTCAGGTGGGCAGCGGT
>JABMCL010000145.1:627500-632500 GCA_018857735.1 Alviniconcha marisindica
GAGCCAGAGAGACAGAGACAGTCAGAGAGAGAGAGAGAGAGACAGACAGACAGACAGACAGAGACAGAAACAGACAGGCAGAGAGAGAGAGAGAGAGAGAGAGAGAGAGAGAGACAGACAGACAGACAGACAGACAGACAAACAGAGACAGAGAGAGACACAGACACAGACACAGACACAAAGACAAAGACAGAGCCAGAGAGAGCCACAGAGACAGAAACAAAGACAGAGACAGAGAGAGAGCCAGAGTCAGAGAGCCAGAGACAGACAAAGATGCAGACAGACTTAGAAAAAAGCGAGATACAAAAAGAAGTATGCGAGAGAGAGAGAGAGAGAGAGAGGAGAGAGAGAGAGAGAGAGAGGAGAGAGAGAGAGAGAGAGAGAGAGAGAGAGTGGGGGCCGGGGGGAGAGATAGAGAGACACTGAGAGGGAGAAAAACTGAGAGGCAGACAGAGAGACACGTAGACATCGGGCGAGCGGGTAGCGGTCTTGAACCAAGCTAACGCCAGGTTTTCTTCAGAGATACACAGACTGGCGGGATCAACATCCCTGGAGGTGAGCTGGGGCGACGCGTGGCTAACACTGTCTCATCTTAACTGGTTTTGGCATTAGGGAGGGAACAGAAGCGAGCCACTTTGTAGCTTCTGCCCTCGGGCAATGCCAAACAACACCTAAAAGAGAGGGGGTGAGATGGTGAGAGAGAGAGAGGGGGGCAGAGAGAGAGGGGGGCAGAGAGAGAGAGAGAGAGAGAGAGAGAGAGAGAGAGAGAGAGAGAGACACACACACACACACACACACACACACACACACACACAGATGGACGGACAGACAGACACACTGCGAGGCAGAGAGAGAGAGAGAGAGAGAGAGAGAGAGAGAGAGAGAGAGAGAGAGAGAGACAGACAGACAGACAAGACAGACAGACAGACAGACAGACAGACAGACAGACAGAGCGACAGACAGTGACAGAGACCGACACATACAGACAGAGCCAGAGAGAGACACTCAGAGACACAGACAGGCAGACAGGCAGACAGAAAGAGACACAGAAAGATAGACACAGTTAGACACAGACTGACTGGCTGAACTTTATTACACAAGGATAAAGGTTTAGGCACGAACGCCCGTCGGACAACCTTTTCCTGATACAATTAGTAAGGTAAGGAGAGAGGTGATTGGGTTTCCCTACGACTGCGTCACCATGGAAAAAAAGACTGTGGGTGACCAATTACACCACGGTCAAGACTGGAAGGTGAAGAAGCAATAGTAGCCGCGAAATCTCCGGGGCCACCGGCCGCTCCTAACATGACCTAAAAGCTCTCACATCCACAGATGCTACGGAGACTTATTATTTCCCAAATGTCCGTAATTTTCAAAATACCATATCCCCTCTCCTTGCCCCCCCCCCCTCCCCCCCCCCCCCCCCCCCCCCCCACGAACAACCGAGGAACCTATTTACGTCTGCGTACCTCCGTATAATGGCCGAGGTCAAGACGATGTCGCTTATTTCGCTGGCAAATAGAGGACAGTCAATGACGAAGAAAAGCAAACAAAACACACGCACGCACGCACGCAACGCACGCACACCACGGCGTACGTGTGCGTGCGTGCGTGCGTGCGTGCGTGCGTGTGTGTGTGTGTGTGTGGACACTGAAAGACGAATAAAAGCAAACAAAAACCACACACACACACACACACACACACACACACACACACACACACACACACACACACGCACTTACACACACACACACACACAGACACACAGACACACACACACCAAAAGTTCCTCACAAAGAAGAAAAACAAACAATAACAACAACAACAACAGCAATGATCCCTCACTAACAAGACAGGTCCATCGATGTCCAACGGCGAGGTAGACTTCTGCGGATACACAGTGAAATGAATTTAAAGGGGAAACGATCTAAAGACGTAAGTAGGTCGGAAAAAAAGTAGACAATGTGAAATAAGTTTATCTCCGTACTTCGTTTGGTTGTTGAGTCCACAACTAAGAAACAACACATCTCAACCAAAAACAGATAAGTGTCTTAGCTCTCCATCTTATTTTTTCATCGTTTTTCACCGTTTCACTATTGTTTAAGTGTCGTTCTGTACTTTGATAAAGGTGATTACCCCGGAAATTTGCATGTTGTGTTTTGTCCTAATAAATAGCTTTCTTTTGAACCTTTTATCTGTTTGTCCTGTCGATGTCAAAACAAAAAGAGCATTGGTTTGCTTCGATTTTAAGCTCGTTCCTCATGGCGCTGCCATCTTGGTTCTCTCTTTATCAGTGAAGACCGAAAACAAAGTTGGCTGTATCCTGACGCAGTCCAACCTTGTTCATGACGTCATTGATACTGGGCCAAAAATGACATCACTCACAGTCGTGCTTTTTTAGTTTTTTTTAGACTTCCGAACGTCAACATTAAACATTCTTCAAAACACTGGACAACAAAAAAAGAAGAGGATTAAAACACGTGTTTGAAATCATACTTTAATAAATGTCTCATTCGCTTTTATTCATAATTATGACACAAGGCTTCTTTTTCCCATTAGAAGTATGCTTCTCTGGTACTGTTTATATACCTTGCATTTACGTATAAGCCAGGCGAGAGTTACTGCAGGCGACTCAGGGATTTGTTGTTGTGTTCGTGTAATGTCTTTCGAGCACCGATTAACTCCTGTTTATAAAAGCATAAATATAACACACCAACTACTCTACAACTACAAGTGTTGGATAACATTAACCCAAATAATGGACTTTGTACTGCACAATGTAGGATGTTCTTCTCGGAAACTCGGTCCTTCTCGGAAACTCTCGGTCCTTCTCGGAAACTCTCGGTCCTTCTCGGAAAATTTCGGTAATTGTTTGATGCTTTCTGTTCAGTAGTTTCGAATAAAACCCTTAAATATACCGCGGCTCACGGGGATTAATAAGGCCAGTGCACTCAGACGAAAATCCTTTTTTCTGGCAAGCGAGAATGGCCACAATGTGAGTAATAGCACAATCAGCGAGCCATTGTTCCCGGAAACCCTATCTTGGCTCTTTCCGCCTGCAGGACGTGCCCTGTTCAGAAGAAGGTGAGCTATAAATAGGACTTGACTCATCTGTAGCCTGGCGTAAGCTGCTTCGGTCAGTTGTTAAAGGGTGATGGAACCCAAGGGGAATCACGGGTCTGTCCATAGGAATTAAATGTAAAAGAAAAAGAAAAAAAAAGAAAAAGAAAAAAAAAGAAGAAAGATATATATGCACTGACTTTTTTTTTCTTTTTTTTCTCTCTCTTCTTCTTCTTTCCCTTTTTTCTTTTTGACTCGGATTTCTCGTCCTCTTTGTTAAAATTCGACGTTCGAAAGTCGATAAAAAATTTTTTTTTAAATTAAACGACCGAAAACAAAAACAAAACAAAACAATTTAAAAAACAATAAAACAAATAATAAAAACAACAAGACAAACAACAAACAAACAAACAAACAAACAAACAAAGAGACTGAGAGTGCTGCCATTTTGTGCCCAGCAGCTTGTAAGTCTGTATTGGTGACGCAATGAAGAAGGCCAGACCGTGAGACAATAGGATCAAATACAACAAGTACGGCACGAGCTGCCCTTTTTCTGCCCTTTTTTGGCTAAAGAGTGAACCAGCATTATGGCTGCGCCCCGGGCAGCTGAATTTCGAAGCAAAACTACTTTTGTAAATAAATGCTGATGCCTAGTGCAACCGAAGAAGAATTACTCTGCACATGTTCTGCCTTTTGAGGCTAGACTGAGTCTGCGTTTCTTTTTTGTTTCTTTTTTTCTTTTTTTCTTTTCTTTTCTTCTTCTTCTTCAGAAATGGTCTACGAAGCCACTGGAGCCAGACACAGCCGATTTGCCGCGTGCACCATTCACAACCTTTCCACGCGTAGCCGTAGTGTCTAGATGGTTGGTTGCTACAAGACGCAGAAATGTTTACTGTGTCGTTATAGTTGGGGGGGGGGGGGGGGGGGGGGGGGGGGGGGGGGGGGGGGGGGTTAAGTCACGAACAGGCAGGATACAGAGTCAGGCATCATTAATCACACGTTCTTATGTAGAAGTAAGCAAGCGAAACACCACACACACACACACACACACACCACACACACACACACACACACACACACACTATTTGCACACAGAAACACACACAAACACTATTTGCACACACACACACACACCTCTCTCTCTCTCTCTCTCTCTCTCTCTCTCTCTCTCTCTCTCTCTCTCTCTCTCTCTCACACACACACACACACACACACACACACACACACACACACACACACGCACACACACACACGCACGCACGCACGCTCACACACATTCGCTCCCTTAATTTGTTTCCTTGGGCAACCTAGGTAAAGGCAATTCCAATTGAAAGCTGCTCCTTTTCACGCACTGTGAAATTGCTTGGGCAATTTGGACACCCACATATGATCTGTTCTTGAAATATCCGTGGAAGTTTCCGACAGTCTTCACCTTCACATTCCGACTCCATTTCAGGTGGACCTTTTTGGTTTGTTCTTTCTATCCTTTTTGTACAGGCGCCGGTAGACCTTTTCTCACAGTAAGAAACCCGTCGGATTGTCAGCTGGAGAATTGTCACAAACATCTCCCTCTGTCTCTTTGACTCTGGCTCTGTCTCTGTCTGTGTCCCTGTCGCTGTCTTTGTCTCTGTCGTCTGTCTGTCTGTCTGTCTGTCTGTCTGTCTGTCTCTCTCTCTCTCTCTCTCTCTCTCTCTCTCTCTCCCCATCTCCCCCATCTCCCTCTGTCTCTCTCTATCTCTGTTTGTCTGTCTGTCTCTTTCTCTTTCTCTGTCTGTCTGTCTACCTGTCTGCCTCTGTACCCCACACCCTCTCTCTCTCTCAAATACAAACTCACATGAAAAAGGCTATCTAGCATCTTGGTGCACCTTACTTTGAGTCTGGCAAGTACAGTTAATGCACACATGAAACGGTTTCCGAATTGGCTTCCCCGGAGCCGAGTC
>JABMCL010000145.1:640000-655000 GCA_018857735.1 Alviniconcha marisindica
GAATTCACAACTTTTGGTGACACACTTCAAACAGCCATGCGCTTCACTGCCTGTGAGGACTCTGCTGTCAGCATGACGTCGGGTTTTTCATGAAATTAGAATCTTAACTTGTGTTGCCATTTTTATGCTTTCGATTCTTCTTCTTTGTAATAATGTGGCAAGCCCAACAATTTGATCAAATGTCCGCAGGGACAGGGCGCTTAGTGGAGGGAATGGGGCAGGGTGTGTGTGGGGGAGGGGGTGGAATGGGACAGGGTGTGTGAGAGGGGTGTGGAATGGGACAGGGTGTGTGGGAGGGGTGTGGAATGGGACAGGGGGCGAGGGAGGGGTGTGGAATGGGACGGGGTTTGTGGGAGGGGTGCGGAATGAGACAGGGTGTGTGGGAGGGGTGTGGAATGGGACAGGGTGCGAGGGAGGGGTATGGAATGGGACGGGTTTTTTGGGAGGGGTGCGGAATGGGACAGGGTGTATGGGAGGGGTGAGGAATGGCAGCGTACTCCATTATTCTGTTATTCTAACTACACGCCAGAAAACAAGTGACTGGGGGAGCTAACTGACTCCTACCCAAATCTGGGGATGCCATGGGCTGGTCGGCTCCTACCCAGAGATGGGAGTGCCATGGGCTGATTGGCTCCTACCCACAGCTGGGAGTGCCATGGGCTGATTGGCTCCTACCCACAGCTGGGAGTGCCATGGGCTGATTGGCTCCTACCCACAGCTGGGAGTGCCATGGGCTGATTGGCTCCTACCCACAGCTGGGAGTGCCATGGGCTGATCGGCTCCTACCCACAGCTGGGAGTGCCATGGGCTGATCGGCTCCTACCCACAGCTGGGAGTGCCATGGGCTGATCGGCTCCTAGCCACAGCTGGGAGTGCCATGGGCTGATCGGCTCCTACCCACAGCTGGGAGTGCCATGGGCTGATCGGCTCCTACCCACAGCTGGGAGTGCCATGGGCTGATCGGCTCCTATCCACAGCTGGGAGTGCCATGGGCTGATGGCTCCTACCCACAGCTGGGAGTGCCATGGGCTGATTGGCTCCTACCCACAGCTGGGAGTGCCATGGGCTGATTGGCTCCTACCCACAGCTGGGAGTGCCATGGGCTGATCGGCTCCTACCCACAGCTGGGAGTGCCATGGGCTGATTGGCTCCTACCCACAGCTGGGAGTGCCATGGGCTGATTGGCTCCTACCCACAGCTGGGAGTGCCATGGGCTGATTGGCTCCTACCCACAGCTGGGAGTGCCATGGGCTGATTGGCTCCTACCCACAGCTGGGAGTGCCATGGGCTGATTGGCTCCTACCCACAGCTGGGAGTGCCATGGGCTGATTGGCTCCTACCCACAGCTGGGAGTGCCATGGGCTGATTGGCTCCTACCCACAGCTGGGGTGCCATGGGCTGATTGGCTCCTACCCACAGCTGGGAGTGCCATGGGCTGATTGGCTCCTACCCACAGCTGGGAGTGCCATGGGCTGATTGGCTCCTACCCACAGCTGGGAGTGCTATGGGCTGATTGGCTCCTACCCACAGCTGGGAGTGCCATGTGCCCAGTGGAACCACACAGCCGAGCTTCATCCCGTTCACGGATGCGTTTTGGGGAGTGCTGTTCTAATTACCTGACCAACACCGCAGGTGCCGCAGTTCCCGGGTCTGGTTAACACCGGGATAATTATGACAGTAAGCGTGGTCTGCGGCATAAGTAGTCTCAAACCGAAACGGACCTCCACAGCATCATCAGTTATCATCCTCATCTGTCACCGCATAAAACAGTACGCTTGTAACAGACAACCCAAACCGTATCAAGTGTTTCTTTTATAACCGTCCACATTGCTTACGCCACAATAAATAAAACCAAAAATCGCTTCAATTGAGACGGTAGTCATTTTTCAACCACGCCTCATGCTTACGTGCGTGCTTGTACACTATGTCGCTTCCACAGTCATATTAGTACCCAGATCTTTTGGAGGGTGCTGATAGCGTTGGCGGACAGCTGCGCGGAGATAAAGAGTGCCCCTTCAGGCGTTTGGAGGAAGTTGCCGGAAAGCGAGGCTCGGGGTGTCTCTCACACACACACACACACACACACACACACACACACACACACACACACACACATCCCCCCCCCCTCCCCACACACACACACCTTACATACACACACAGACACACACCACACACACACCTTACAACACACACACACACACACACACACACACACACACACACACAACACCCACCCACACCCCACACACACACCACACACAACATACACACACACAGACACAGACACAACACACACACACACACACACACACACACACACACACACACACACTCTTACACAACAACACACACACACACACACACACACACACACACACACACACACACACACACACCACACCACCACACCCCACACACTCTCTCCTCTCTCTCTCTCTCTCTCTCTCTCTCTCTCTCTCTCTCTCTCTCTCTCTCTCTCACATCACACACACACACACACACACACACACACACACACACACACACACACACACATACATCAGCATTCTGGCAGTAACCAGAGACTAGAGACGGACGAAGCTAGCAGCACGGAACAGAAAACATGGCAAGTCTACAGTTTTGGGATAATAATTTTTTGGGGGGTTACATTTGAATGAGTCCATATAATTATTTATACAACATAATATATTTGCACAACAGAAGTATCTTTCCGCTCGGAATTTGAGCACCTCAGGGAACATGCTGGTTCGATTTTTATAAATGAAGAGAAGAAAAAAGAATGGCTCGTGACGTAGTTGAAGGCGTTGCCACATAGGCTGACTTTGTTTATGACGTCACTGATGCGGATTGCTGAGCACACAATGGCAGCACTCACGGTGTATGTGGGTGCGTGCGTGCGTGCGTGCGTGCGTGTGTTTGTTTGTTTGTTTGTTTGTTTGTTTGTTTGTTTGTTTGTTTGTTTGTTTGTTTGTTTGTTTGTTTGTTTGTTTGTTTGTTTGTTTGTTTGTTTGTTTGTTGTTTTTTGTTTGTTGTTGTCTTGTAGGGTGTGTGTGTGTGGGTGCGTGCGTGCGTGTGTGTGTGTTGTGTGTGTGTGTGTGTGTGTGTGTGTGTGTGTGCGTGCATGGGTGCGCGTGTGTATATGTGTGCGTGCGTGCGTGCGTGCGTGCGTGCGTGCGTGCGTGCGTGCGTGCGTGCGTGTGTGTGTGTGTGTGTGTGTGTGTGTGTGTGTGTGTGTGTGAGTGTGTGTGTGTGTGTGTGTGTGTGTGTGTGTGTGTGTGTGTGTGTGTGTGTGTGTGTGTGTGTGTGTGTGTGAATCTCATTCCTATCAAGATCGCCCATAAAGCTTCTTGGGCTCGGCTCCCAGTTACACCTATATGTTTGATTTGATACAAAGTTGTTGCTTTTTCTCGGCTTCCCAAATCGACCCTTATAACGCTCCATTGCAAACCGGAAATGTAGGTTCTATTCCAGTCTGCTTGCCTGTCGAAATCCAAATCACCCTCAAGCACGAAAACGAATCGCCCTAGGGCTGCCTAGAACGTATGAAGAAGGAAAAAACAAGAAGAGAAAGAAAAAAAACAAGAAGAAGAATGTAATCATGATCATGGAGAGAAAAAAATCGGGGGAAAAAAAAAAGAAGAAAAGAAAAGAAAGAATAATAACAATATAATAATAACACATAATCTTCATCATCATCACCATCATCATCATCACCATGTACGTTTATCATGCGCTCGGTAACGCTCTGAGCGCTCACTTGATACCGAAGAAGAAGAAGAAGAAGAAGAGGAGAAAAAAGCGCGGGGGCGAGCAAGCTTATTCTGTGTAAGCCGGTTTGGCCCAGCGGTAAGACGCTTACAGGCTGTAAAGCAGGCGGAGGTCGATTCCAGACTGCTCCCGCTCTCCTTCCTCATCAATCGTAGTGGATAATGGACATTACCATGTGACTTTGCACTCCCGCAATGAATGAAACATTAAAAGGGCTCACGCCGCTGCCTGTCTTAGTGCAGAAATCATTCTGGTGGTGACAGCGTAGTGTTGGAGATAGTCTCGATCCTCTTTCCACCTATCTCCCGCGATCTTGGTCACCAGTACTGCTACGTAGTCAACAGGGAGTTTAAACAGGTCTACAGCAACAACAAAAACGGCTTATCCTGTTTTGCGTGTGACTGTATGCTGAACCGGTCTGGCATTTAAAGCCTCTCTCTCTTTGTCTCTGTCTTTCTATCTCTGTCTGTCTGTCTCTCTCTGTGTCTCTCTCTCTTTCTCTCTCTGTGTCTGTCTCTCTGTCTCTGTCTCTCTCTCTTTCGTTAACACTACTGATCCATGAGTATTATATGTTTTCTGATTTCTGCATCTAGTTTCTGACTTCTCTCTCTGATGCCTATAATTCATTATTTACTCATGAGTAGTTAGACGAATAGTTGTTAACAGTCTTTTTTGACTGACTAAACTACATCTCTTGTAAAATAAACTCCTCTCTCTCTCTCTTCCTCTCTCCTCTCTCCCATCCTCTCTCTCTCTCCTCCTCCTCTCTCTCTCCTTCTCCCTCCTCCTCCTCTCTCTCTCTCTTCTCTCTCTCTCTCTCTCTCTCTCCTCCCTCCTCTCTCTCTCTCTCTCTCTCTCTCCCTCTCCTCTTCCTCTTCCTCTCCCTCTACCTCCTACCTCCTCTCTCCTCTCTCTCATCCACCTCCCTCCCTCTCTCCTCCCCCCCCCCCCCCCCCCCCCCCTCAAGCTGTAGGCTCATGGATCGTATTCCAGCTGTATGTTGCGTCGCATGAACTCCGCTCGTCTGCCGATACTCGGCTAACACCTCCGTCTTCCATCCGCTAATCTCAAGCCTTCTGGTCGAGGCGCCTTCTTGTATCAATCACCATTACTCTGGAACAGTCTACCCTACTGTCTCCAACACTCTTCTTCCATGGCGTCATTTCAATCTGTCCTCCAGACCCATCTTTTTTCCTCTCGGCTCTAAATGCCTTAATTTGCCTCTGTGCGCGTGTGTGTGTCTTAATTATTTTATTTTTTTGGTCCTTCTTCACTTTAAAAAAAGAAGAAGTCTTTTCACGTAAGTGATATTAGACTGATCTTACAATTATTATGCTAACAACCTGTATCAGCAAATTGCGCCAACAGAAATTATATGTTAAAAACAAACAAACAAAAACAACCCCAAAACAACAACAACAAAACTAACCAACCTTGTTTGCAGTCAACAACCGTTGTGTGTGCAAGCGTGCGCATAATTTATTAAGTGTTGGAAGCGATGAGAAAGACGCTGAATGAAGTGTGACGTGTTTGTGTGATTAGTAGGACCCTCTTGGTCATCCAGTTTGAGAAGGAAAAAAACTAACTAAGCAATAACAACAACAGCAAAACAAAAAACAAAACAAAAAACAAAAACAAAAACAAAAACAAACAAACAAAAAACACAATCAAACCTCAAGCACTAACTGAAAGATAATCACGGAGATACGTTTCATCAGTCATCGTTTGGTTAGCACATTATCTGTTTGTAGCCGGCTTGAGTAAGGCGTTTCTACTGAGCGTGAGCGCATGTTTTGCGTTGTCTGATTCAAAGCAACGTTTTTCGTAGTTTGTTTTGCGTGTGTGTGTGTGTGTGTGGGGGTGGGGGTGGGGGGGGTGCGTGCGTGCGTGCGTGCGTGCGTGTGCGCTGCTTGTGTGTGTGTGTGTGTGTGTGTGTGTGTGTGTGTGTGTGTGTGTGTGTGTGTGTGTGTGTGTGTGTGGTTTTGTTTTGTGGTTTTGTTTTGTTGTTCTGAATGTTGTTTTTAACCTTTCATGTGTTTTGATTTCATCTGGTCTTTCTTGATCATAGTTTCGCCCTAATATAACCGTACCGACTGACTGGAAGTCGAAAGATTTAAAAAAATAAAAAACGATTAACAGAGCAAAACAGATCTTATACATATTTCTTTAAAATTTTCCTCATCGGGATCTTTCGGACAGCCGCAACTGAGCTGTCGTCTGCGTTTAGTACTACGGACGGGGTTAGTACTAGGGACGGGAAGCGATATAACTAGAAATGTTGTTATTGTTGTTGTTGTTGGTGGTGGTGGTGGTGATGTGTGTGTGTGTGTGTTGTGTGTGGTGTGGTGTGTTGTGTGGTAGGTGTGTGTGTGTGTGCGTATGTAGTGTGTGTGTGGTGTGTGTGTGTGTGGTGTGGTGGTGCATGTGTGCATGTGTGCGTGTTGTGTGTGTGTGTGTGTGTGTGTGTGTGTGTGGTGTGTGTGTGGTGTGTGTGTGTGTGAGTGTGTGTGTGTGGTGTGTGTGTGTGTGTGTGTGTGTGTGTGTTGTGTGTGTGTGTGTGTGCATGGTGCGTGCGTGCTGATGTGTGTGTGTGTGATGTGTGTGTGTGTGTGTGTGTGTGTGTGTGTGTGTGTGTGTGTGCATGGGTGCGTGCGAGCGTGCGTGCATTTGTGTGTGTGTGTATGTGCGCGCGCGCGCGAGTGCGTGCGTGCATGTGTGCGGGCGTCCGTGCAAGTGCAGCCTATGTATGTATACGAGTGTTTCAGCGGTTTGAAAGTGCCGTACTGGCTTAGTGTAGCTCACCACCACAAACACCCAAGCAGCCATATTCCTGCATTACAACGTCAATCAACGCCCGAGCAATGGCATGGGGCTTTCATTAACGGACCCATTCTCATGTTCGACGAGGTGTAAAGCATCAGGAGAGAGGGGGGGGGGGGGAGAGAGGGGGGAGGAGAGGAGAGAGAGAGAGAGAGAGAGAGAGAGAGAGAGAGAGAGAGAGAGAGAGAACAAGAACAAGAAAGTTTATTTTTAGGCCATTAGCCTCTTTCACAAAGAACATGAACACATTGCATATTTAGGCTGCACAATACATTTTTTAAACATGCTTCTAGTGACAAGGTGTTTACTGATTTCACCCCACCCACCCACACACCACACACAGCACCTACACATACAACTATGTGCCGCTACTATTCCAAATCAGTCAGTTATCTGTCTCATTTTCCCTGCCTTGATAAGAAACAATGCAATCTGCTGCAAACGGCATTGATTAGTTGTTTCCATAACTGAATGGTAAGGAACACTACTCCGCAGACCGTCACGCCTTAAAAAGTCGGGTCTAATATTATTGTACGTTGTACATTTGCACAGAACATGCAGCTCGTCCTCTGTCTCGTGTGGGCAAAACGGGCATGAGGTATCAGCTCCAGGCTTAAAACGGAATCTGTGGACTTTTATCCACGACACTCCTGCCTAAATCTTAGTAATGCGTCTCTCAAGTGTCCTCTCATTGAACAGATGTACTCTTCCATACCAAAGTTTTGTTTCATGAGTTTGTATTCAAAGAACCTGTCACTTGATTCGAGCTTGTCATGCCAGCTTTGCCCAAAGCAATCTTTTAAGCGTTGAGAAAAGGTCCTAAGAAACTTCTTTTCGTCCCCTGCTCCCTGATTGTACCATACTTCGCCGAAGCCTTGCTTTAGTAGCAGCTCTTTCACTCTTCCAGCCCAAGATACCTTGCCCCTTTCCGCCAGATTCTGAGAACATCGGTACGCCCCAAAAGGCAGCCGATCTCGATTCAGTTTCAGGAGTCTCAGCCAGTATTTTATGCTGCGTATCTGGGAGCTGACGGCCAGCGGGTACCTACCGCTTTCACCATACACTATGATGCTAGGAGCTCTGTTGCTTAACCTCAAGAACCTCTTGATGGCAAATAAGTGAACCTTTTCAACTGTTTCCACTCTCCCTGTACCCCATATCTCAGAGGCGTACAAAAGCGCTGTCTGTATTTGGGCATCAAAGATCTTACTGAACACTCCCCAATCTGTGCAATTTATCTTTCTGAGTGCTTTCAAAATGGTGATAATCTTCCGTTTAGCCTTTGGTAAAAATCTGCTACAGCTTGCGTTGTGCTAAGTTTAGTAGTTAACGCTATGCCTAGGTACTTGTAGAGTTTACTACTTCAAGTTCTACATCCCCGTAAGTCCATCTTTCGTGTCGAGACAGGTGTCCCCCTTTTCTAAACACTATGATGCTGGTTTTTGCCAGGTTTACTTCCAGTTTTAGTCTATCTGCTTCGGCCTTGAGGTTATTCAGCTGGTTTTGCAGACCCCCTGGTGTTAAGGACACCAGCGCCACATCATCTGCAAACAGCAGTAAGAAAACTTCTGCCATGCCTAACAAACTGAACCCCGTGAGTACCCTTGTCCCTTACGGTTGTGGCCAGCTCGTTAATGAAGAAGGAGAACAATAATGGGCTGCTACACTCCCCCTGCTTGAGCCCGACTGGGCAGGAGAACTCTTCTGTCGTACAGCCTGCATCCACTCCGACAGAAGCCACAACAGAGCTGTACATTGCTCTTAGTGCCCTTAGCATCTTTCCCCCCGTCCCCGCCCTTCGTAAGACATCCCACAATATGTTCCTGTTCACGGAATCGTATGCTTTACGGAAATCCACAAAAGCAACATACAGCTTGCCTTTTGATTTTGCCAGGGCCTTTTCTACCATCAAAATCATAACAAAAATGTGGTCCACAGTTGACCGTCCCTTCCTGAAACCACCCTGCTCTTCTACCAGCTTCCCCTGACTTTCTGCCCACACTTCAAGTCGCTTATTTAATACATATGTATAGCACTTGCTCAAAATACTAAGTAGGGATATGCCACGGTAGTTATCCGGGTCGCTAATGCTTCCCTTCTTGTGTATGGGGACCAGCAGCGCTTTTGACCACTGTTCCGGGAAGAGGCTGTTGTTGAACAGGTGATTGAAATAGCTTGTCAAGAAAGGGGACTACAGTCTCCTGCGAGTTTTTCAAGAGCTCGCCCAACACACAATCTGGACCTGGTGACTTGCCATTCTTAAGGTTTTTTATCGCTGCCCGTACCTCGTCTTCCCTAACATCCTGGTTCAGTTCTGCGTCATACTCAGAGGCATATGTATCATCATCACTATCATCCTCACTTGTGATTTCAGAAAGATTATCCTCACACGAGTTTGTACCAAAAACTGACTTAAAGTGTGCTAACCACTCCTCTGAGGAAATATCGTTGCCTCTGCCCGCCCCCCTGTTTATACTCTTGACTGCTTTCCAGAACGACTGCTGGTCCCGAAGATTTTTCGTCAGGCCTTCACACTTGTTTTCTTCGTATTCCCTTTTTTCTTTTGGAGCAAACTATGGTGTTTTGTCCGCTCTGTTACATAAGTAACCCTATCGCTACCACCCTTGGTTCTTTTCCATCGTCTCAACAATCGTTTCACACTTTGTTTGGACTGCCTACATTCACTATCGAACCATGGAGGCCCTTGGTTTTTTCCCTTGTGATTGAAAAACGTTTTCTTCATTGGCTCAGCAGCGTTCAGCAAAAGAGACACAAATATGTCAAGCGCCTTGTTCGGATCACGTGCAATCTGTTCAGTCGCCTCTCCCAGATTATTTGTAAACACACTTGACCTGACATTGTTTTGGAAAGTTCGTGTCAGGTTGTCTTGCCAGACGAGTTTTGTGACTACAGTGGCTTGGTCAGCAGTTGCACGTGCTCCGTGTTGGCGTGCCATGTTTAGAGTGAGTGACACCGGCATGTGCTGCGATTCAACACGTGGAGAGACATGGACCTGCACTATTTTGGACTCGGGAAAGTCCAAGGACACAAGAAAATAGTCATTCACGCTGGACCCACTGTGTGACACAAACGTGAACTCTCCCTCTCTGTCACCATCGCAGTCCCCGTTCAAAATTCGCATTTTGTGAATGTAACACATGTCAAGCAGTTCTGCCCCAAAAGTGTTCACTGTTTTGTCCATGGACTTCCTACCCCCGCCTTCAGATTCACTGTCTGAATTTTCGTCGGGGACATCGTTATTGCAATAGTTGTTTCTATCGGCAGTGCGAGAATTCAAGTCCCCACAGACAAAAACATAAGGGCAGTCATATTTCTCGTTTACGTACATAATGCATTCCTCCACCAGTTGTAAACCGCACTTGAAGTCTTTGTCTCTGTAATACGGGGAATGTTGGGGGCATACATAGCAGCAGATAAGAAACACATCTCTGTCCACATTGAAAACACTTCCGGACAATTTGAGGAGAAGAATATTGTCAAAGCCAACCTCAATGTTTTCGACCGCTGTCGTCAGCTGTTTTCTTACCAACGTGATTACACCCCCTGATCTCCTTCCCATGTGACTGAGCTTAACCGCTGGTTTAACAAACACAAAGTGCTCTGGAAAAGTCTCAGTGTTTAGGTAATCGAGGAATGTTTCACCAAGGCATACTATATCAAATAACTGAACGTACCTGAGAAATTCCCGATCTGCTAGTTTATCCAACAAGCCAGTCACATTCCATGCACAGATGGTAAACGACTCAGCGGGGGAAGCCTGGCTTTCTAGCTGGACGTCCCTTTGCTCCCTGGTGTTGTTTATCTCGTCATTCCCAGAGATGTCCGTACCGCCAGAAATGGAGCGCACCCACAGAGAATGGATACCGACCGGTCTGCATGACGGGTAGGCCGGCCTCTTAGGAGCCATGGAGCTGCTGACAGTGCTTATGAAAGTGGGGACCCCAGCCACGGAATTTCCGGTGAAAGCGAGCAGTCTCTGCGTGCAGGTAACGGCACTAAACAGTGTCCGAAAGCAGAGTCGGGTAATGCTAGTGACCAGCCAACTGCTGACAGTGACATTTCTGGTACGGAGAGAGAGAGAGAGAGAGAGAGAGAGGAGAGAGAGAGAGAGAGAGAGAGAGAGAGAGAGAGAGAAGAAATGACTGAATGAATAAACTTCATTTTACGAGGGTAGTTGAAAAGACTCGAGGGCTTTTCACAGCCAGCCCTCGCCCATAAGGGAAACTACAAAGAATATGTAATGATCTACAACAGATATATTGGGTACATGTACACTGATACAAACCATGTTAGAAGAGAGAGAGAGAGAGAGAGAGAGAGAGAGAGAGAGAGAGAGAGAGAGAGTGGGTGGCGGCGGGAGAGAGGCTGGATTTAGCCAACACGATAGCTCTGTATATAGTTTCGATAGCTCTGTATAGTTTCTGTTATTCCTCTCACGCCTCTGCCCCTGGGAGCTCGCGCAGGCTGATTGTTTTCCTGGACTGAGTGCATGGTCAGTTCCAGCAGCGCTTTAGCTTTCCAAGAGTGGAAAGACCCCCAACACGGGTTTCGCTCACCCCCGCACGAACTGAGGCGCCATTAACTGCTGTGACAGGATCAAGGAGGGCCAGACTCGCACCTTCAGGATGCAAGCGTTTCAAGGTTTCAAGGTTTTTACTCAGCTTTCTCCTCCTTTGCCCCTGGAGCTAGAGAAGAAAGTTTCATTCGCACGATACGTTCCTCATAAGCAAGTTAACAAGTACAAATAACACATTACTACTGCAGCCCTAATAATTATAACCGCATGGGGTTGACAAGGCTCAAAGCACCAACTACCTAATATTACTACAGCACACACTAACGCTTCCAGTATGATTTTATTAGTTAGTTGGTGCCGCTTTGACTCCAGTCAACCACAAAGGGTTATATCAGGGCTAATTCCAATACGAAAACAGTTAATAAAGCACAGAAAAGAAAAGAAAAGTCCACATGGGAATTGCGTCACCGCAGCCGGCGTTTCCACCCGGAACACTAATTACGTCTAATTATCACCGCGTCATCTGTCGGCAACCTTGCGTTGGAATGACGCGTCATTTTTACGAGGCGGAAAGTTCCCTGGAACGACTTAACTCATTAGTTAGTCATCCGATTTTAGTGTCCTGTTAAACGCACATGGTCACCTCAGGGGGAGATAAACTGAATGGGTTTGCTATATAAATATATATCATGCATACCAGGCTATTTACTGGAACCAACTTTGACCATCTCCAACACAGATTCAGACCTCACCTCACTTCCTCCCTGTCTCTGTTTCTCTTTCAATCTGTGTCTTTCCCAGTCTCTCTCTTTCTCTGTCTCTGTCTGTCTGTCTGTCTCCCCCCCCCCCCCTCTCTCTCTCTCTCTCGACAACAGAAAAACGTACCTAAACCGTTATCCTTGTGCAATACAGTCCTTTCTCTCTCTTCCTCCCTTCCCCCATCTCGTTGCGCATGCAACAACGAGGCACAGCCTTATCTCAGCGTGCCATACAGACTTTCCTTCTGCCCCCCCCCCACCCCTCCCATCCCCATCCCCCCCGCCATCTCCCCCCCCCCCCCCCTCCGCCTTCCCCGTCCTCCCTCCACCCCTTTCGTGACACGAGGTTATGGTAGGTTCACACAGCAGGGTGGCTGTGGTCACTGCTCGGCGGTCTAGACAGAGAGAGAGAGAGTAATGGATGAGATGCCCCACGTCAAGGACTGTGTACATTCCAGTGCAGTCTGTGGTGCTCAGGTTAAAAGCTAGACCGCAACAAAATAGTTTGGCTAGGCAGGGGTCTACGTAAAAAGAAACAAAGAAAACAACAAGCAGCAATGCTCTGAGCTATTCGCTCTTTTTTCTCTTTTTTTCTTCTTCTCCTTTTTGTTGTTGTTGTTGTTGTTGTTATTGTTATTGTTTGGTTGGTTGGTGGTTGTTTTTTGGTAATTGTTTTCGCTTTTTTTTAATGGGAGTGGGGATGGGGGTGGGGTGTTGTTGTTGTTGTTGTTGTTGTGCTTCTTGTTGTTGTTAGTTTGCTTTTGCTTTTCCTCCTAAATCTGTCCGGCAAAGCCAAGAATTTACTATTACTTACTGTTAAAATGTCACAGTATTCCCATGAAGTGCAAATATACAATTCTATGTATCGGAATTTAACGGGATTGAAAAGCGCGGCTATGTGTGTGTGTGTGTGTGTGTGTGTGTGTGTGTGTGTGTGTGTGTGTGTGTGTGTGTGTGTGTGTGTGTGCGTACATGCATACTAGGTAGTGTGCGCACGTCGTGCGTGCGTCCGCGCGTGCTTGAATGTGTGTTTTATGCGGCGCAGGAGAGAGAGAGAGAGAGAGAGAGAGAGAGAGAGAGAGAGAGAGAGAGAGAGAGAGAGAGAGAGAGAGAGAGAGAGCACAGGCTTTTGTTGTTGTTGCTTTGCTTATTGCTTGGTTGTTGCTGTTGCTGTTTTGGTGTGTGTGTGTGTGTGTGTGTGTTGTGTGTGTGTGTGTGTGTGTGTGTGTGTGTGTGTGCGTGCGTGCGTGTTTCGTATGTGCGCTGTTACCTTTGTACACTCATTTCGTGTCTAGGCACGTGACAAACATGGGGGGGGGGGGGGGGGGGGGGGATGCCAAACAAAACGGGAAAGCAAAAAGTCAAAACGAACCAAAGAACACAACCAGAAAGACCAGAAGCAAACAAGGTCAGTGCAACCGGTACATTCTTGACTTATCGACTCAAACTTCAAATCAGTCACCTTCTTCGACTTCACTCAGGTTTTAAATCGACACTCGGCGCTTTGCGATGCAGCTGACCTCTCCGCTAACACCGACGATCTGAGATATGCAGACGATTAGAGAATGCTGAAAATTTACAGGATAAGACCGTTAAAAGGTTGGCTGTGTCCGGCATCAAGATGCATTCAGGTTGTGCATTCTTTGGGAACTGATCTGGATTATAGGAGGCGTCAGCTGAGAGGAGTCATATCATTCACAGTTTTAGGCTCTTTCATCGTTGTAATTTGTCAGATGTATATCTTGCTTTGCTGCACGTAGTGTGCCGATTCAGGCTCTTTGGCGTTTCGTGGCAGTGTGTAAAGTATCGCTTTGACGCCTTTGTTAAGCCCGTTCTTAATTGGGCGAATGTTTGTTCGCGAACCTAGTTGGGAGTATTCGGCGAACCTAGCTGGTTCTTAATTGGGCGAACTTTTGCTTCGCGAACCTTGTTGGGAGTATTCGTCGAACTGCATCGAAGCTATATTCGGGGTCCAAAAAGCTTCGCTCAACATGTTCAGTCTGGGAACATTCGCCCTATTCGACGAACATTGCCTCTGATTGGCTGAGAGAAGAGCTCTGCTACGGATGAGGAAGAAATACAAAAAAAATGGATGACGGTGTCGCTAGGTTCTTCACTCGCTTCGGAGGGAATTTGTTTATTTGTTGACTTGTGGGTGGCGCAGCCTTGTCTCGGGGACCCATAATGAGATAGTAGTTAGTTGAATTACCCTGTGAGGGATGATTAAAGTATATTGACTGACTTGACTTGACTTTAGCCTACATTTTGGATCATGCTGTCTGCTGCGCGTCTGCCGCAAGTTCGGGCCGAAGCTTGCATCTCATTACAAGCCAGCTGAGAACGAAGTAAAGTTCGTCGAACTGTCCGAACCATGTTCGGCGAACTAAAAGTTCAATTAAGAAACGAATCATAGTTCGTCGAACTGTCCGAAGTATGTTCGGCGAACAAACATTCGTCCAGTTAAGAACAGGCCTAATGTCTCAGAGACAACACTTTGCTGATGCAGATTGTGGGCCTATACATGCAGCCGTGTAGTTAAGAACAGGCCTAATGTCTCAGAGACAACACTTTGCTGATGCAGATTGTGGGCCTATACATGCAGCCGTGTAGTTAAGAACAGGCCTAATGTCTCAGAGACAACACTTTGCTGATGCAGATTGTGGGCCTATACATGCAGCCGTGTAGTTAAGAACAGGCCTAATGTCTCAGAGACAACACTTTGCCGATGCAGATTGTGGGCCTATACATGCAGCCGTGTAGTTAAGAACAGGCCTAATGTCTCAGAGACAACACTTTGCTGATGCAGATTGTGGGCCTATACATGCAGCCGTGTAGTTAAGAACAGGCCTAATGTCTCAGAGACAACACTTTGCTGATGCAGATTGTGGGCCTATACATGCAGCCGTGTAGTTAAGAACAGGCCTAATGTCTCAGAGACAACACTTTGCTGATGCAGATTGTGGGCCTATACATGCAGCCGTGTAGTTAAGGACTTAGTACGCTACGCTCTATCGAAAGTGTAATGCCTAAAACAAAAATGGCGACCATTTTCGTAGTTTGTCAGGTAAAGCTCTGCTCTCTTTCCTGGTGTAGAGAGATTCTGCTACACGACAACCA
>JABMCL010000145.1:662500-675000 GCA_018857735.1 Alviniconcha marisindica
CTATTACTACTGTTCAGGAGAAAACGAACCACTGCACGGACAGACGCCGCCCCCCGTACCACACGTCATTCCACAAAGTTTAGAGTCACGCATCAAGGCACATCATAACAGACACTGAGGGCGAAGAGGAGACAAATTATTCAAGAAAGGTTAGTCACGCATCAAGACACATCATAATCAACGCAGAGGGCGAAGAGGAGACAGGAAAATCTCGAAAAGGACGGGGTCGCTAGGTCACCGGTATCTAGCTCCTACAATCTCGAGGGAACAAGCTTTCATTCAATTTTGAACTTAAGCCGCTGTCAAGCGGTGTCGCCCTGATATAACCGTACTGGTTGAATGGGCCTAAAACACTTACTTACGTCTAGCGGTGTCCAATCAGTTTCGAGTTTTCGACGTCACGCGCGTTGCATTGTTGGTAAAACAAGGGACTTTCCCGATTTAAAAATAAACACAAGCGAATAATAGCTGTTTGTGAGGCTACTGACGACACGTGCATGTGGAAAGGGAGCCAGACTTATGAACTCTTTGGGAAATCTGTTTCTGTCCGCCATTCTACCTCTGTCAGCTCTTTTAAATCTTCCTTGAAAACCTTTCTCTTTTAAAAAACCCTTTTCTTCAGTCTCATTGCCCTGATATGCGATTGGTGTGTGTGTGTGCGCGTGTGTGTGTGTGTGTTGTGTGTGTGTGTGTGTGTGTGTGTGTGTGTGTGGTGTGTGTGTGTATCAATGTATGTGTGTGTGTGTGTGTGTGTGTGTGTGTGTGTGTGTGTGTGTGTGTATCAAGTGTTGTGTGTGTGTGTGTGTGTGTGTGTGTGTGTGTGTGTGTGTGTGTATCAATGTATGTGTGTGTGTGTGTGTGTGTGTGTGTGTGTGTGTGTGCGTGCGTGCGTGCGTGCGTGCGTGTGTGTTGTGTGTGTGTGTGTGTGTGTGTGTGTATCAATGTATGTGTGTGTGTGTGTGTGTGTGTGTATCAATGTATGTGTGTGTGTGTGTGTGTGTGTGTGTGTGTGTGTGTGTGTGTGTGTGTGTGTGTGTGCATTCATGTTGTATGCGTTGAATTTTAACAATATGTATGTGTAAAGAACGTGTAAGCGCTCAGGTCCTGTGCGGGTTAGGCGCTCTAAATATTCATTATTATTATTATTAAATCGGGATTAGTGGCTATCTGCCTTTAACTTGGGAGCGGGGATAGCTCAGTAGTTAGAGCGCCTGACTCGTGATCGAAAGGTCTCGTGTTCGAATCCCTGCAGGAGCGGCGGGAGAATCAGTTTTCTTCTCCAGGGTCAACTTTCTGTGCTGACTCTTATTTCGGTACCCGCCACTTACCCCAGCGCTGCAAGTACACCATTTCGCTGGATATTCAAAAATGCGCTATAGAAAGCTAGTCATTCACGCAGAATCACATGCGAGCGCACGAGTCTGTTCGAGAGCGGAGAATAGCGCTCATTTGCTCATCATACATATGGCCGGCCCAGCGATCTGAGCCGTAGGGTATGCGCTTGCAAAATTTATATCATCATCATCATCATCAGTATTATTATTATGATTATGATTATGATTATTATTAAGACAACACTCACCTGATACGCAGCAAAGTGTCTTCCAGATGGTCGTGGCGACAGCTGAGGCCCAGCTGGTTCCAGTTCCCACTGCTCACGCCAGCAGGTGCACGCTGTCTTGTAGTCGTTTTACGTATGATTACAGATGTCCTGAACAAGACTCTCGTTCAGCAGCTAGAAGCGTCCACCGCCTTTTGTCCTGTTACGTGCAGTATTGTCTCGTTTGCAGCTCTCATTCAGTTGTTTAAGCGCTCGTTGCTCTTTGCCCCGTTATGTAAGAGTTGTCCTCTTTAGGGCCCCTCATTGTGAAATTGAATCGTTCAGCTGGATGATGAAGTCAGCCTCGAAGCACTCTCCTTTTGTGTGTGCGTTGGAATAAGCTGCTTCCCCCAGTCGCAGTGTCTGGTATGTGATGAATGAAAAAGCAACACAGTTGTAGTTTAAGAAACTTCACGTTGTGTTGTCACATTCACATGGCTATGTCCAGAGTGGATTTCTAGTCGTTTGTCTTGTCAGTTTACAAACAACTTTTTGTGTGGAAGTTGTTTTATGCGCTATATATAAATTTTTGTTCGTTCATTCCAGGAAATTTAAAAAAAATTCTGGCAATTTGAGTTTGTCCTTGTGGGACGATTGCTTTCTTGTGGTACGGTTTCTGGAATCAATAACTACAGTTCAGATCTGTCCTTCGACTGTCTGAAGGTGACCTCCACTGTCATATGGCAATGACCACGCAGGAACGTGGTTCTGGGTCAACAGTGCAAACGTTGGTCACCACAATGCATCCAGCAATTCAAGTGAAGAATGGTTAAACAGAGACCGGAGAATAGGAAATGTGGCGGGCCCATCTGATGATGTAGTACGCTATAAGTTTCAAAATGGACGACAGGACAGAAGGTCAATTGCTGACGGACAATTTGTTGAACTCAAGTCTAATTCATTCACAGGCATAACTTTGTTCCTAGGCTGAAAATGGCACATCGACAAGTTTGAACCCCGGAGCTTTTGCTTTCTGAAACAATCAATTGCGAGACAGTCAGTGTTGGGGGGATATTAACAAGGTATATATTATATCTATTCTCACTCAGTACTACCTTCTGACTTTGTCTCTGGCATAATGCATGGCTGCTTAATATGATCAGTCTGAAAGGCAACCTCGCTATGTATAGCATGCGAGAAAGCAGCTTTACTTTGTTCCAGAACTGCCCAGTTTCTTTGCGTTTCCTCGAGTTCAAGCATTCTTGTTCATCATAATTATTTTAAGTAATTATTTCAAAGTCGTCGTCTCCGTTGAAACTACTCATAACAATATAAAACCAACATACAATCGTTCTCCTCGAAAAGGAATATTATTGAAATACTTATAAAATAATGCTCTTCTAAAGTCAGTCGATGAAGCAACAAGAGTTGAGTGCAAAGGTCCAAAAGTTAATATCATCAACTTGTACCTTCAAAACCGGTATCCATTGTGCTTTCATCCGCGTCGGCACACGATACATAACACGGAACACTAATAAGTTGAGGAACAAGGGGTCTCTCAGATCTCTCAGAGCTCAGTAGCTGCGTGAAAGTCGAGGTGGACGTCCTGGGATCCTGTCCCTAATAGTCCGTACGGTGTCTGTGGACGTGAAGCAACATTGAAGAAGACCTTTTTAAGGGGTCCCTGTGCTCTCAGTGAACTTCGGCACTCAATATCCGTTAGCTGCTAAACTAATTCCGCGTGAGAAATTCTAAAAACAATTTGGACGCGAGCCGGATATTTTGAGCGGAAATGTCATCAGCGTTGAATACTGGAGCTTAGGGTCCCGGCCTCGAAAAAGACACAATTGTTGACAATAAGCACAAAAAGGAGGAAGATGGGGGAGAAAACAGGAGATAAATATGACTGTGAAATGACAAACACTTTTTCTACAACAACGTTTGGCTGAGACACACCGATGAAGCCAAGTGGCACTCCTATGTGAAGTCTTTTACTTCTAATTGACACATATTAGTTGTTATGTCGGGTTCTGAACGTCTTTCCTGTTTGAGGACACTCGGACTGTCAGCTCTTGCTTGCTTCGTGGACGTGCACTTAGGTCTCCGGAAATGCACAACTGCTTTCAAGGGAGCGAAAAACCACAACGAAAACAACGATTTAAGGCAAGTCACGGAAGCAAAAATTTTTCCCTTTCTTGTTCTTTTCCTTTTTTGTCGTCTTTACTTGAATACACTCGAGGAACGGAGTGAAGTGTCTTGCCCGTAGAAGCCGAGAGGATTGGAGAAAGAAAAACCGAAAGACAGAGAGGTAGGGCGAAAAAGTGAGGCTAAATCGCATAGCGTTAAAAATGTCTTAAAAGCGCGCGCGCACGCACGCACACACAACATATGTGCACACACGCCACGTACACACAAATCACGCACACACACACACACACACACACACACACACACACACACACACATGCTGGCCTATGCATGCATCAACAAAAACAGTATGCAAAGGCACACACACGCACACACACACACACACACACACACACACACACACACCACACTAGCAAACCAGAAAAAAGCGCTGCCAGTTGTTAGTACAAAAACAAAAACAATCAAAACAAGAGAGAGAGAGAGAGAGAGAGAGAGAGAGAGAGAGAGAGAGAGAGAGAGAGAGAGAGAGAGAGAGAGAGAGAGAGAGAGAACAGCAAGGGCAACCACAAAGAAACCAAACCAAAAAAGTGAAAACTTTGTGGTGCCGAGTCGCCACAGCAAAAGCAGCAACAAACAGTAGAAATCTGCCCAAAATTGCAGAGCCGGAGAACCCAGGACACTAGTTTATCCAGGCAGAGAAGCAGTTGCCGAAGAAGAGAAAGAAGGGAAAACACAGGAGTCGATAGACCGCCACACTCTTATAGTCAGCACGCATGTCCTGCAGTGACCGACCTCCGCTCCGCTGGCCAGCTAGGCGTGGAGTGATCAGCGGTTAGTGGCGACTTGTCTCTCCTCCGCTCCGCAGCTTGTGTGTAGCACGTGCCGTTTTCTTTTTCCTTCCACCTGCCCCGTGGTGCGCGGGGTGGCGCTGTGCACACTCTGTTTATTCAGCGCAGGACGTTGTCAGGGTGTCGGGTAGTTTCCAAAGACCTAGATTTGCAGTCATCCTATTTGAATTTACCTTATAATTATATCAATTACGTTTTGTAGGAAACAGTCAAGCCGACCGGGGAGGCCTTGAAAAGGCCCCAAGATGAGCGAAAATTTGCAGTAAAACGTTTCCAATACAAGACATGCTTGGACTTTTGTTATACTCTCTCTCTCTCTCTCTCTCTCTCTCTCTATCTCTCTCTCTGCTCTCTCTCTCTCTCTCTGAATATATATATATATATATACGGACTTTGTTAACTTCTTCTCTCCTCTCTCTCGATAATATATATATATATATATATATATATATATATATATATATATATATATATATATATATATATATATTACCATGCCGTGTCCCGATCTCGATGCAAGGCCGCTGCCATGTTTAGCTTTGGTTGACCGAGTCTAGTGGTGTTGTACTGGGTATTCAGTGTCAGACGTTGTCAGCTTGTCAGGTAGTTTCCTGAGACCTCGATTTAGAGTCGTCCTATTTCTGTTCACCTGTTGTTGTTTATTTCTTTGTAACCAGGCCGCGTCCCGATGTCGATATAAGGCCGCTGCCGTGTTTAGCTTTGGCAAAACCGAGTTTTAGCGGTGTTGTAATACGTATTCAGCGCTAGACGTTGTCAGGGTGTCGGGTAGTTTCCAGAGACATAGATTTGCAGTCTCTTTCAATTTACAACTGTTACGCGTGTAACGTCGCACCTGTCTCGATGGAGAAGAAAAAGAAAAAAGAAAAAAAAAATGAAAAAGAAAAAAAAGGAGAGGGGGGGCGCTGCCATGTTTAGTATTGGATGACTGAATGTTGCAGTGTTGTGATGCGTACTCAGCGTTCTCAGGGTGTCGGGCAGCTTCAAGTGACCTAGATTTTCATTCACTGTAGTTCACTTCACAACATTTTCACGTGCAACACGTATCTCGAAGCAAAGGCACTTTACTATTGGGTGATTGAATCTGGGGTGTTATCCTGCGTACTCAGCGTGGGACGTTGTCGGTGTCAGGTAGTTTCCCGTGACCTAGGTTTGCATTCAGTCTATTTCAATTCACAACGTTTTCACGTGCAGCACGTGTGTCGACACAAAGGCGGTGCAGTGTTTAGTGTTGACTGACTGAATTTTGCAGTGTTGTGCTGCGTAGTCAGCGTGAGACGTTGTCAGAGTGTCAGGGTGTCAGGTAGTTTCCCGTGACCTAGATTTGCATTCAGTCTGTTTCAATTCACAACATTTTTACGTGAGCACGTGTCTCGATACAAAGGCGCTGCCCGTGTTTAATATTGGCTGACTGACTGAATTTTGCAGTGTTGTGCTGCTTAGTCAGCGTGAGACGTTACCTGGGTATCAAGGTGTCAGGTAGTTAGTTTCCATTTACCTAGATTTGCAGTCCACTTCCGTTTCAATTTACAACTGTTTCGCGTACCGCACGTGTCTCGCAGCAAAGGCGCTGTCATGTTTAGTATTGGATGACTGAATATTGCAGTGTTGTGCTGCGTACTCCGCGTGGAACGTTGCCTGGGTGTCAGGTTGTCGGGTAGTTTCCAGTGACCTGGATTTGCATTCAGTCTGTTTCAATTCCACAACGTTTTCACGCGCAGCACGTGTCCCGGAGCAAGGGCGCTGCCATGTTTAGCCTTGGGTGACTGAGTTTAGCGGTGTTGTACAGTGTATTCAGTGCCAGACGTTATCAGGGTGTATCAGGGTGTCCAGTAGTTTCCAGATACCTAGATTTGCATTCCCGTGTATGCCATGTAGACAGCGGTTCTTGTTGAACTTGTCGTCGATTTCAGTGGTAGGTGCCTCAGTGTAGGAGTGTCTTGTCTCTGTCAGTCAGTCACTGATATTTGTTGTCTCTGTCTGTTGCATCAACCGGTATTAAAGAAACGCGAAACCGAAGCACAGCCATCAACAACTGCGAGAAAAGAAGACCCATACACATCAAAAGGTTCAAAAATACGTTATTTATTAGTCCGAATAAAAGGTTCAAAGGCGGTCCAAAAGAGCGGTCTTTATTAGTCGTAATAAATAGTGTTCCTTTGAAGCTTTTATGTGTCTGGATCTTGTTTTAGAACGCTAGCAGTCGTTCTTGTTTAAGAGTTTTGCAAGAAAAGGAAAGAAAAAGAAAAAGAAGAAGAAGAAAGAAAGAATACAAAAGACAACAAAACAAAAAGGTCAATAGCTGCCGTATCATATCAACAAACTGTCTTTACGACAAAACACAAAGGCCAATAGCTGCCGTATCATATCAACAATCTGTCTTTCGGCCTATGGTGGTGAAAAGACCTGAATCGGGACAGGCATGGTTGCTGGTTCGAATCCCTATTTAGAAGCGACCGCCAGCCTGCCTTTTCTTTTCCGCTCGATCGTTATCACTTGATGTCACTGTCGTTAAGGAACAAACAGTCTTGTCAGTCAATGCTTATATAGAAGAGAAGAGAAGATAAACACCACGCACATGCACGCCCGCACGCCCGCCCGCACGCACACACACACGCACACACACTCACACACACACACACACACACACACACACACACACACACACACACACACACACACACACACACAACACACACACACACACACACAACACAACACACACACACACACACACACACACACACACACACACACACACACACACACACACACACAACACACACACACACACACACACAAACAGAGAGAGAGAGAGGAGAGAGAAGAGACAGAGACAGAGACAGAGCAGACAGAGAAGACAGACAGAGACAGAAGAGACAGAGACAGGCAGAGACAGAGACAGACAGACGGACACAGAGACAGGCAGAGACAGAGAGAGACAGTGTGGCATATACACATTCTAAGTGCACTCATTCGTTCTCCACATTCACTTAACAGTCAGTCAGCCAGCAACGAATGCCATATATTAAGGGCGAAATACCGTCCATCTAATCACAGGTCCAATTCTAATCGATTGTTCATGCTGCACGTCATTTTGTGTTCGGAAGAAGATTAAAGGAAATGAAGCAGAATGAGCCAAGAAGGCAGAGATTAGAACGACAGAATTCCTGGCAACAACTGATGTATACAAACCTATATTCTGACCAAATGAATAAGAATAATACGTAACACTTATATAGCGCCTAATCCAACTAGACTGGTTCAAAGCATTTCACAGTTGATAAGAAGAATGAACATAACAATCTAAACATGAGACATGCATACACTAGACAGTCCAACGCCAACAGCAAAGCGCAGGCAAACATGCACACATCCAAGATCAATTAATGCAATCAAGACATGCAGTGCAGCAATACATGGACCATGGACACATATGATGATTGCAAATCAAATGCAAAGAGTATAATAACAATCATATACATAAAAACTGGGGTTCTATTGGAAGGTTTGGGAGAACAAGTGGGTTTTCAACTGTGACTTAAATGAAGAGTATGTCTGCATGTGGCGGATAGAGAAGGGCATATTACTCCAAGTTACTATATAAATTGAGGACATAATTGTTTTTATATATAGATTTTCTCCATTTCAGATTATATATAATAAAATGTGAAAAACAGGAGCTGAACTTGTTATACAAAACGATGGTTGTCATGCATATTTGTAAACTTTCCAAACTGTGCACGGCAGACTACCATATAAAGCGGTTGACAATCAGTTCACAAACTAGATGTGAGACGAAGTGACCTAGCGCTTAGGCCTTATAGGTTGCTAAGCGGACGACCTCGGTTCGATTCCCTGTTTCGGCTGCTCTTTCTCTTCAAAAACTGGGGTTTGTGGACACTGTTTTGTCTTGTATCTTTGCCCCTCACAAGCCATGAAATAATAAAACGGTTGTCTTCTTCTTCTTCTTTTTCGTATAGTGTCCAACTTCAACATTATGAAGATTATGATACGTTTAGTGCATGCTGGGTTATTTTGTTGTTTCCGTAGTCCACCGAACTCCGACATGGACTACAGGATGTTTAACGTGCGTATGTGATCTTTTTAGCATGCATATACACACGGGGGACCTCGGTTTGTAGTCCGATCCGAAGGACTTGTCCTTGCTACCAATCGCAATGCACAGTTCATTCTGGTGGTGACAGTGTAACGTTAGTTACAATCCCCCCCCCCCCCCCCCCCCCCCCGCCCCAACTCCTGGGATCTCTGCCCCAGTGAGAACCTCTCAGGACACAATTCGGCGTTAAACACGTCTAATGACTGAATGAATCACAGTCCGCTTTGTCGCTCGCTTGCACCCTTCATTTCCGGATGTTTCCCCCAAGCGTTCATGTGCTAATTATATTAAACCATTGACCTAAAAACACAGATCGGTGGTTCTAAACACGGATCCATACATTGCCCTTGTCACTGCTGCTTTTCTTTCTTTCGTTCGTTTTCTTTCTTTCCTTCTTTCTGTTCATCCGTTACTTCAGTTTCCTGTTCTTCCGCTGAAATTGCAATTAACGGCGGAAAACAAAAAGACTTCAATTTCCGGCGGAAAACATAAGTAGCTCATTTCCCGGCCGAAAACAAAAATACTTCAGTTCCCCTCCGAAAATATAGGTGTGGATTCGGAGAAACTGATTAACACACTACACGTGTTTGGGCTTTCAGTTATGCGAAGAATTAATAACCTTTACTGGCTTTAGTGACTTAATATACGCAGTGATCCGGGGAAATGATCTGAGAATTTGTATACGTCTGAATTCAGAGTTCAAGGGATGTCGCAAAAGAGAAAAGAAGACAAAACGTGTGTGTGTGTGTGTGTGTGTGTGTGTGTGGTGTGTGTGTGTGTGTGTGTGTGTGTGTGTATTAGAAGCGTTTCGTTGGGCTCCCATTGATGCGGTCAATTAGTCGCTTTCACCGAGTGCAGTGCAGTTTTTCTTTTCTCTTGGTTCCTTTCCATCCACGCTGGCGCCATTCCTCTTGCAAAAGCTTCGGCAAATCCCTTCTGATGAACTACTAAACACAGGTCCCCAGTGTGTATACGCATGCAAAAAGATCACATGCAAACGTTAAAGATTGTGTAGCTAGTCCATGTTAGTTAGAGTTCGATGGACTGTGGAAACAACCAAACAACCCAGCATCTGGTAGACGATTTCGCGTACCGAAATATAATGCAGTCAGTCAGTATCATTTCTGAACAGATAAATCCGTTCAAACGTCAGAGCAGTGTGTGTGTGTGTGTGTGTGTGTGTGTGTGTGTGTGTGTGTGTGTGTGTGTGTGTGAGTGAGTGTGCGTGCGTGCGTGCGTGCGTGCGTGCGTGCGTGCGTGCGTGCGTGCGTGTGTGTGTGTGTGTGTGTGTGTGTGTGTGTGTGTGCAAATTACGTAAATTATTAGCTTTTTTAAATATGTAACTTTTTATTTTCGATAACTGTTCGTTGAGTTTCAAAATATGTTATTGTGTACTGTGATATGGTTAATGTTCAGCCATGTTTTAACTTCTCGAAAGAGATAACAAAGTAATCTTGAATCTTGAATGCACTAAAAGTGTCAGAGTCTTGACAACGTTGACGCTGGTCACTATACGGAATAATAATAATTAAAAAACACATTCCTAGGGGGCCGATTTTTTTATTTGCCCCTTTACTTGAAACAGGGTCCTTTTTACCCATCTTGTTTTTACTTCAAGTACAATTTATGTCCACGTTTGGGCTGCACCTAATGCATGGAATATCATTCAGCGGGTTATTGCCTATTCCAGGGTCTGTATCATTTGGGGTTTTTACTTCCAATGTACCAATTTTTTTTTTACTGTCCAGGTTTGGACTGCACTTACTGCATGAAATATCATTCAGCGGGTTATTGCCTATTCCAGGGTCTGTATCTTTGTTTTTACTTCATGTACAATTTCTGTCTACGTTTGGGCTGCAACTTCTACTGCATGAAATACCATTCGGCGGGATATTGCCTATTCCAGGGTCTGTATCTTTGTTTTTACTTCTGCCCAGGTTTGGGCTGCACCTAATGCATGGAATACCATTCAGCGGGTTACTGCCTATTCCAGGGTCTGTATCTTTGTTTTTACTTCATGATACAATTTATGTCCTACGGTTTGGGCTGCACCTAATGCATTGAATACCATTCGCGGGTTACTGCCTATTCCAGGGTCTGTATCTTCTTTTTTTTTACTTCATATACAATTTTGCCCAGGTTTGGGCTGCACCTAATGCATGCAATACCATTCAGCGGGTTACCGCCTATTCCAGGGTCTGTATCTTTGTTTTTTACTTCATGTACAATTTCTGTCTACGTTTGGGCTGCACCTATTGCATGGAATACCATTCAGCGGGTTATTGCCTATTCCAGGGTCTGTATCTTTGTTTTTACTTCATGTACAATTTATGTCCAAGTTTGGACTGCAACTACTGCATTGAATACCATTCAGCCTCGGGGACCAATGTCTTTAGTTTCATTTCTTTCTTACAGAGCCGCTCAGGAGCTATGTGAACATGGAGGTGGGCCTGGGCTCTCATTCCCTATCCCATTCTTCCCCTCGTCCCTAATAAGCCATACGGTTTCTGGGGACGTAAAGCAGAACGACAGAAAAAGAAGAAAGAAGAAGAAGAAGAGTTTCGTTTCCTGTTTCAGATTACACTTCAGAATTTGCAATTTGCATTGCGTGCGATATATCAATAAAACGTAAGTGGACTACCGATTTGGGACTGGCACAAGCATGAACCATGAGTACAGTATCACTCTGCCTCTGTAAAGATGAGAGAGAAAAAAGTTTAATAAGACTGGAACTCTTAACAGCATGTGCGACCCCCCAAAATCAACAACACCAGCAGTGACACTAGGACGCTAAAAAATTAATATCGGGAAATGAAAAACAATAGAAATTTTGAAAAAACAAAATAAAAAAAAAGTGAAACGAGGCAATGTTTTAGGTCACTAAAACAGGAAATGAAAAACAATGAAAGTGAAACGAAGCAATGTTTTAGGTCACCAAAACAGGAAATGAAAAACCCTGAAAGTGAAACGAAGCAATATTTTAGGTCACTAAAACAGGAAATGAAAAAAAAAAAAAAAATGAATGTGAAACGAGGCAATAATTTAGGTAACTAAAATAGGAAATGGAAAAAAAAACTAAAGTGAAATGAGAAAATCATTTAGGACTAAAACAGGAAATGAAACACGACAGAAGTGAAACGAGGCAATCATTTAGGTAACTAAAACAGGAAATGGAAGAAGAAAAAAAAGTGAAATGAGGAAATCATTTAGGACTAAAATAGGAAATGAAACACGACAGAAGTGAAACGAGGCAATCATCTAGGACCCCGATAGAAAATTACCCCAGAGTGACTGATCTGGCCCGAGCGATGTTCGTATAACCTCTACTACGGACCTATAATATAATTACTTTCTGCATCCGGAGTATCCCACCGCTGAGATAGTTGTATCATTTCACATCAAGCCTTGAGGGTAAAGGGCCATGGCAGCCAGGGGAAGGGCTTGGTGTTTGTCCATTTGATAAACAACTTTCAACCTGAAGATCACCGAGCCTTTTCTGTATCGACCGAGCTGATCGTGCGTGCGCAGATTTCGTGCGATTTACTGCGCGGCTGACGCCAACGCTGCTGGTCTAATTGCACGGCCGACAGCTTTGGCGCGGACGAACACGCGTTGCACGTGCGAAGGACGACAAGGCTACAGAATCTGCCGTAAACAGCTACAGTTCTGTTCGACATATGTGTAAACCAACTTGCCAATTTGTAGGCAGCAATTCAAGTGGGGTGAATGAGCCGCTGTGCAAATGCTGCTGCCGTGATAATGCACAGTGAATTACAGTCTCTGCGTGCGTGTGTCGGTATATATATATATATATATATATATATAA
>JABMCL010000145.1:697500-700000 GCA_018857735.1 Alviniconcha marisindica
GCACACACACACACACACTACACAGACAGTCACCCGCAACACACACACCACACACACACACACACACAACACACCACACACACACACACACCCACCACACACCACACCCACACACACAACACACGCGCGCGCACACCACACACCACACACACACACACACACAACGCACGCAGCCGCAGCACCACGCCGCCCCACCACACACCACACACACACACACACACAACACACACCCATACACCCCCCGCGAAGGAAGACCAGGATTAGGAGAGAGAGAGCGGGAGAATGGAATCAAACACAGGAATCTGCAACAGTGGCAAAGTTCAAAGACAACGACTTCTCATCAATAAAGCGGAGACTTTATGTCTTTGGGCGCTGTGCGCGAGAAAATGTTCAACACGCAGTGCCGATATTTTAGCACTGTAGTTACAGCCCACACTGCGGACTGTTTTCAGCCAAAACACCTTTTCTTATCTTGATCGTAATACACGCCGACAGAAAGTAACTGTATTTCTTCAGGGCTAGAAAATCGGTCACAGCGTGTGTGAAAACGGTTTAGTGTATACAGAGCTATAAGTGTCATGCGTTAAGCGCGGAGGTATAACGGTTGTGGGAGGGCGCTCGCTTTTCTCCGATAGAAAGACAAGCGCGACCCCTCACAACCATGGACTTACACATTATACGTATAATACAACAATGGACTTACATGTTATACGTAAGCCTATACATGATACATGATACATGTAAGTCTATGGCTGTGAGAGGTCGTGCTTGCTTTTCCGTCAGTGGGAGTGGAGTGACGTTTTCTCATCGCTAGTATAGTCCGTGTGTGTGCGCGTGAGTGTATGTGTGTGTGTGTATGTGTGTGCGCGCGCGCGCGCGCGCGCGCGCGTGTGTGTGTGTGTGTGTGTGTGTGTGTGTGTGTGTGTGTGTGTGTGTGCGTACATGTGCGTGCGTGTGTATGTGCGCCCGCGTGCGTGCGTGTGTGTGCGTGTGCGTGCGTGCGTGCGTGCGTGCGTGTGTATGTGCGTGCGTGTGCGTGCGTGCGTGCGTGCGTGTGTCTGTGCGTGCGTGTGCGTGCGTGCGTGCGAGCGGGCTTGTGTGAGTCCGTTATGAGGATACTGGAGATTTGTCCTCTGAGAAAATAAACCTGACTGCCGCACGCGGAATCTGCTGCGGTCTCTTCACTGCTGCACTGCAGTCTCCGTTGCCTGTCGCGCTCGTCCTTCCATTCTGAACTCCATCTCATACATTATGTATCTGTGTCAACACGGCCACACCATCCAAAGTGCCTTCACCGCTTCCCTTCCCGAGGAAGAGCTGGCCCAAGCGGGTATTTTGCTAGTACATAATGTATCAACTGGAACCACACACAACAACACGCCGGAGTTGAAAATGTTCACACTCTGTAAAACACCAGTGATGTCTTTTTAATAAAGTTCTCCTGCGCGACTGGGAATGCTCCACCTTAGTTAACTTTATCTTCCGTCAAATAAAAAAAAAAGAGCCTCTCTTAAAACAAGCTAACTTTCGACGTGTCCCACTTTGGGGTCACTCTGTAAATAATGATTGAAACGCCTCGCGCGCAAATGCTATGTCGTACGTACGTACGGAGGTGAAAACGTTTTATATCCCAGCCGACATAAAACCAAATTGTTCCAAACTGAGGCACACCCGAAGGACAGCGTTTGGGTCCCACCGGCAAACAGGTGACAGACGGACGTTCACGCAAAACCAGACATGCAGTTTCGGGATTGGAAAAAAACAGGCACCTGATCCCAAGGAGCCTGGCTAGCTCAGTGGTAGAGCTGCGGGCTCGTGATCGGAAGGTCTCTGGTTCCAGTCCTGACAGGAGTGCCGGGAGAGTTTGCTTCTCCGTGGTCAACCTTATGTGCTGACTCTTATTTCGGCATCCGTTCCACCGCCGTGTTACCGCAGTAGCAGGTAAAAAAGAAAAAAGAAGAAAAGAAAAAAAGAAGAAGAAAAAAAGAAGACCCTGTCATTCTGTCAGAAGTGCAGGTGGCCTGATGACACTGTAAACTTGTGCGTTGTTGTATGGTGTACACAGAACCTGCGCCGAGATGGCAGCAGTTTCAGGTGGCACCAGCCATGTAACTACCAAACAGCAGGGTAACCACTTCGGTGGATATTCAAAACACGCTGTGTAAAGAAGCAGTCACGCATTCAGTACAGAGAGAGACGCATAATTAATAATAATAATAATAATAATAATAATATACATTTATCATGCGCTCATCAACGCCCTGAGCGCTCACATGATACGTATTAACCTAAATATGATATTCTATACACATGTAGAGCATAGTTCTACCAAAACAATTTACATAAAGTATTATAAAAATATAAAAAATATAAATAAAAACGCACTATAAACACACACACACACACACACACACACACACACACACACACACACACACACACACACACACACACACACACGTACGCACGCACGCACGCACGCACGCACGCACGCACGCAC
>JABMCL010000145.1:732500-737500 GCA_018857735.1 Alviniconcha marisindica
GTGTGTGTGGGTGTGTGGTGTGGTGTGTGCTGCGTGTGTGTCGTGTCGCGTGTGTATGTGTGTGTGTGTGTGTGGTGTGGGTTGGGGTGGTGTGCGGGTGTGTGTGTGGTGTGTGTGTGTGTGTGTGTGTTGGTGGTGTGTGTGTGTGTGTGTGTGGTTGTGTGTGGGGGTGGTGTGTGTGTGTGTGTGTGTGTGTGGTGTGTGTGTGTGTGTGTGTGTGTGTGTGTGTGTGTGTGTGAGTGTGAGTGTGTGTGTGTGTGTGTGTGTGTGTGTGTGTGTGTGTGTGTTTGGTGTGTGTGTGTGTGTGTGTGTGTGTGTGTGTGTGTGTGTTGTGTGTGTGTGTGTGTGTGTGTGTGTGTGTGTGTGTGTGTGTGTGTGTGTGTGTGTGTGTGTGTGTTTGTGTGTGTGGGTGTGTGTGTGTGTGTGTGTGTGTGTGTGTGTGTGTGTGTGGGTGTGTGTGGTGTGTGGTGTGTGTGTGGTGTGTGTGTGTGTGTGTGTGTGTGTGTGTGTGTGTGTGTGTGTGTGTGTGTGTGTGTGTGTGTGTGGGTGTGTGTGTGTGTGTGTGTGTGTGTGTGTGTGTGTGGTGCTGTGTGTGTGGTGTTTTGTGTGTTGTTGTTTGTGTGTGTGTGTGTGGTGTGTGTGTGTGTGTGTGTGTGGTGTGTGTGTGTGTTGTTGTTGGTGTGTGGTGTGTGTGTGGTGTGGTGTGTGTGTGTGTGTGGTGGTGTGTGTGTGTGTGTTTGTTGTGTGTGTGGTGCTGTGGTGTGTGTGTGTGTGTGTGTGTGTGTGTGTGTGTGGTGTGTGTGTTGTGTGTGTGTGTGTGTGTATGTGTGTGTTGTGGTGGTGGTGGTTTGTGTTGTGTGTGTGTGTGTTTGTTGTGTGTGTCGTGTGTGTGTGTGTGGTGGTGTGTGTGTGTGTAAACGCTCCGAGTCTTACGAGATGGGGCGCCATAATATATCTATTATTATTATTATTAGATGTCAAGGACACAGTATTCGTACTTGCAGACTTACTTTTCTTTGCAAGTACTCTCAAACTTTTCTAAATCCAGCATTTCAAAACAAAAACAAACAAACAAACAAAAAATAGAATTCATTCTTGTCATTCAAAATTTAATGATGATTAATGACATAATCTTTTCTCGCCTCCTCTGACTACACGTCCCCCTTCATTTAGAGCTTCGTAGGTGTGTCAGCCCAGAGTATTTTCCCAACCTAACGGAGTCTACCACATAGACGGTGGTTTTCTTTCGCTAGTGTTGTGCTGACGTCCACTCACCATTATGTGCCGGTTGTCACTGAAGAGGTACTGAGTTAGTGTAACACGTGTCTGACCTAGGCAACCAACAGAATAATGGTTACCACTAGGATCAGAATGTTAATAACCCGGCTACCCTTTGCTTGGCATTGTGGGCCAAAATAGGATTCGGCTGGAAGGGAGGAGGGCGGAGAAGGGGGTCGATGCATTTGTTAATGTAAGATTGCGTATACCGGTACGAAAAGCTGACCGAACTCGCCGAAGTAGCACACAGCTGTGACGCAAGCTGCCACCATATATATAAAAAGCAACCACAAGGAACAAGCAATTATTGTCCCTAATATGCTTTTAGCATCTGCGGACATTAAGCAAAAACAGAACGAACGAACGAACAAGCAATTTCTCAGGGTTCGGGAGCTGTGTGAAAGTCGAGGTGGCCGTCCTGGGCTTTCCGTCCTAATGAGTCTTACGGTTTCTGTGGACGTAAAGCAACATTGAACCATGCTTAGGCATTGGTCACATTGTCCTAATATGCAACCGACATCCGAGGACATGAGCTCTACAAGCATATTCGTCAGAGTTCAGGAGCTGTGTGAAAGTCGAGGTGGCCGTCCTGGGCTTTCCGTCCTAATGAGCCTTACGGTTTTGTGGACGTAAAGCAACATTGAACATGCTTAGGCATTGGTCACAGTTTGTCCCTAATATGTCAGCCGACATCCGAGGACATGAAACTCTACACCATCATCATCATCAGCTCCGACCCTTCAGGTTCAGGAGCTGTGTGAAAGTCGAGGTGGCCGTCCTGGGCTTTCCGTCCTAATGAGCCTTACGGTTTCTGTGGACGTAAAGCAACATTGAAACATGCTTAGGCATTGGTCACAGTTTGTCCCTAATATGTCAGCCGACATCCGAGGACATGAAACTCTACACCATCATCATCATCAGCTCCGACCCTTCAGGGTACAGGAGCTGTGTGAGAAGTCGAGGTGGCCGTCCTGGGCTTTCCGTCCTAATGAGCCTTACGGTTTCTGTGGACGTAAAGCAACGCTGAACCATGCTTAGGCATTGGTCACAGTTTGTTCCTAATATGTCAACCGAAATCAGAGGACATGAAGCCCACAAGGAGCAAGCAATATCTCAGAGTTCAGGAGCTGTGTGAAAGTCGAGGTGGCCGTCCTGGGCTGTCCGTCCTAATGAGCCTTACGGCTTACCATGCTGATAGGCATTGGTCACAGCTGGTCCCTACTATAATTATAAACCGACACCCAAGGACATGAAGCTCTACATCATCGAACAAGCAAGTAATAACGACAGTTCCTTTGTGGCAGGAAAGGTTTCTACCAGGGCCCTGCTCAGCTGCTGAACCTGGAGCCGAACAAGCTGTACCTGTACACGTCCTACGTCAAGCAGCTCAACGACATGCCTGGTCACATGTTCCAGCGATACAGAGTCAATATCGGCTTCCACTTCCCCGACTCAGGTATATTTCTGTTTCTCTGGCCTCAATCTCACTGTCTACACCCTTTCCAGCTAGCTTCGTTCTTCTGCAGGCGCATGGATATACTTCGTGTGCCCTATGTGAGAACAGAAACCTTTGGCCAACGCTGTTTCTCCTGCTGTGTTCCAGTGCAATGGAGCTCGCTCCCTTCTGACATCCGTCGCATTCAGTCCTCTTACGCCTTCATAACTGTGTTAAAATCTCACCTCCACCAACAGTTATTTGAAATTCTGTCTTCTTACTTGCCTCCCACCCGGCCCCTTACCGTCCTTCACCCTTCGTTACATTCCTTGTGTGCGACCGTGTGTGTGTGTGTGTGTGGCCTGTGTGTGTATGTGGGGGGAGGGGGGGGGACTGTGTGTGTGTGTGTGTGTGTGTGTGTGTGTGTGTGTGTGTGTGTGTGGTGTGTGTGTGTGTGTGTGTGTGTGTGTGTGTGTGTGTGTGTGTGTGTGTGTGTGTGTGTGTGTGTGTGTGTGTGTGTATGTGTGTGTGTGTGTGTGTGTGTGTGTGTGTGTGTGTGTGTGTGTGTGTGTGTGGTGTGTGTGTGTGTGTGTGTGTGTGTGTGTGTGTGTGTGTGTGTGTGTGTGTGTGTGTGTGTGTGTGTGTGTGTGTGTGTGTGTGGTGTGTGTGATGTGTGTGTGTGTGTGTTGCGGCGGTGTGTTGTCTGTCTTTCATTTGCCGGCGGCTGTGGGCGCTCTACACTAATGACGATCTGAAAAAGGCTGACTGGTGACGTATTTGAAGGCGACTGTTTAAAACGGACACCCTTTGTACATTGCAGGTTCCACACAACAGGTGTACGTCGCGCACCACACCACAGTTCGCTCAGTCGACGGCTGGTTCCGTGTCGCCGGCTATTTCAGAGCTCCTGACAGAGGTACGCTCAGCGTCCACGTGCACATCACTAGACCCACACTCCTAGCATCGCTTTCCGGCACCTTCCTCCAAACTCTGCCAAAATTGGTTACGTCACTGAAGGGACACTCCACACTCCTAGCATCGCTTTCCGGCTCCTTCCTCCAAACTATGCCAAAATTGGTTACGTCACTGAAGGGACACTCCACACTCCTAGCATCGCTTTCCGGCTCCTTCCTCCAAACTATACCAGAATTGGTTACGTCACTGTAGGGGAACACCACACATTAGTAGCATCGCTTTCGGCTCCTTCCTCCAAACTCTGCCAAAATTGGTTACGTCACTGAAGGGACACTCCACACTCCTAGCATCGCTTTCAGGCTCCTTACTCCAAACTCTGCCAAATTTGTTACGCCACTGTAGGGACACTCCACACTCCTAGCATCGCTTTCAGGCTCCTTACTCCAAACTCTGCCAGAATTGGTTACGCCACTGAAGGGGTACTCCACATTCCTAGCATCGCTTTCCGACACATTCCTCCAAACTCTGCCAGAATTGGTTACGTCACTGTAGGGGCACTCCACACCTCTAGCATCGCTTTCCGGCTCCTTCCTCCATACTCTGCCAGAATTGATTACGCCACCACTGAATGGGTACTCTTCATCTCCGCGCAGCTGTCCATAGACGCTGCCAGCGACCTCCGAAAGGTTTGGGTACCAGTAAGACTGTGGAAGCAGCATAGCGTCCAAGCACGAATGTAAACACGAGGCGAGTCCGCCCCAGGTAATTTATTTTTTTGATTTCCATCTCGATTCAAACAGTGCTGGTTTTATTCGTGCTGGCATAAACAACGTGGGTGGTTATATAAAAAAAAAAACGCCTGACATAATCCGAGTTGTATATTATAAGACCCAAGCACATAAAAGGTTCACAAGAACGCTATTTATTAGGACAAGACAAAAACAGCAAATGTTTGGGGTAATCCCTTTCGTCAAGCTACAAAACGACGCTTGAACAACAACTAAACGGTCAAAAACGATGGAAAATGAAGTGAAAAGCTAAACCACTTATGTGTGTTTAGTTGAGCTATGTTGCTTTTCTGTCCAGTGCTTAGGTCTGTTATAAACCTACTGCCATTTGAGCACCAACGAAAAACTGTCCGTTAGCTGACTTTTTTTCTAATTTTTTTTTTTTAGAAACTTTGCTACGACGTAAGCAAATATGGCAGATGCTGGAGGAAGGATGCCGTGCTTGGAGCTTGCACTAGATCTGCACACTCAGAGGCAGGCAGGACGTAAAGGCGCTGACACACCATGCAGCCATTTCGGCCGTGTAATTATCATGGTTGAGGGGGACCTTCTGAAGCTTAGTGAGCCAGTCTGGCCTAGCGGTA